>VZTE01001019.1:944349-1054402 GCA_013397775.1 Eulacestoma nigropectus
GACGACGCTGAGATGGCGGCGGGAGAAAAGGGCGTGTGCGTTCCGGCGCCAATCTTAAAAACCCTTCTGGCAGCTGCGGAGGACTGAACTCTTTAAATCATTTTAAAGCATGGAGAGATGAAAATCCAGGCGTGTGGGAATTTATGTTGCAGCCTGTGAAGATGTAGGAGAATGCCTATGCCAGGCCATGTAGTTGTGAAGCAGCTTTTAGAGGTTTGTGAAGAAGCAGAGAAGCCTTTGTGTTTAAGCTGGAATAATTCATGTTTAAAAGAGACTGGAAGCAGAGAACCTTTGTGTTTGGGCTGGAAGAATTCATCTTTAAAAGGACTTGTAACCCCATGTGATGGCCCATGATTGCAGTATGAATACACTGTGGAATTGTCATGGGAGAGATTTCACTTCAGTAGATAATTTCCGGGCAGACTACTGAGATTGTGAAGGATTTCTCCACAGCAGGAGGGAACCTTTTTGCCCTAGGCATAAGTAAGAGACTTTTAAGGACTGCAACACTGACCAAAATTGTTACGCTTTGTGCGAGGTGGTAAAAGGAGGGGGGAGTGCTGGAGAGAGAAAAGGGAGGGGGGGAAGGAGTTTTTGCTTGGGGAGTGCTGGAGGGAAGAGAGTTTTGCTTTAACTTATTGTTTGCATTTCTTCTGGTCCTTATCTCACAGCATAAACTTCTTCATGGTCTTTAAAGTTTTAGGCCTGCTTTGCATTTCTTCTGGTCCTTATCTCACAGAGTGAAATAGATGTGATCAAACCACTACACTGCGGCAAGGTCCAGCCAGTGGACCCTTTTAGGGGTGTGTGTTCCTTGCGGCTCAGACAGTCCCACACAGGACTGAACCACCGCAAAACTGAAGTTTCTCATGTGCATTGTGTTGGCTTGATGCAGTCTGAAGGTGGATATCAAGAACAGTGACACATTAAATCCTTTTTGCTCCTTTTGAGACAGGCTTCTGGCTGATTCAGACGTCACAATACAGTTGAATTTCTTCACTTCAGGATCCAGATAAGTTGAACATGGACAGATTAAATATGTGTCTCAATAATTTATCAAAAGGAAAAATTATGAGAAAATGAGAGGCATTGCTGTTATTTAAGAAAAATTTTTTATCTTAGATATTTACAGTACTATTTAGTTTTTCTCTATGGTAGGAGATGGCTCTTGACATTTCTAAGCTAAAAAGTCAGTGTGTTACATAAACTGAGCAGTAACACGTAACTACAGAGGCGAATTTTTCCTTTTGCTATATTTGTCCTAATGTTCAACATACAATCTGCTAAGGACTCCAAACTCATACTTTTTTGCATGTATAGGATGGGAACATCCACAACACTGAGACCTGAAATCTCAATGCTGTGCTTCACCAGCTTGTTAGTGTATAATCCTTGCACCCCAAAAGACAGATTGTTCAGTAAGCCATAGTTGTATGTGGGATGGAAAAATCAAGTAAGGGGTGTTTCAAATCCCCAAGTGCTTTCCTAGTGAAAGCTAATTTATGTAGTCAGTTAATTACCTAAGAGAATCTGATGAAATATAACATCATTTCAACTCACTCTTTAAAAATCAAGATCCTAAATGTAGTTCTCTTCTTTCTTGATTTTTAGATTTTATTCTGAGGCTGCAAACAAAACAAAAAAACCCCACCCAGTAGTTAATAGAATATTCTGCACAAATTATGTGAATTTTTCATTAATTTACTCTGAATGAAGGATGGAGGGCACTGGTTTTGAATAAAACATAGATCTGGTGATTAATCAAATCCCTTTTCTGATGGAAGCAATAATCTGTCTGGAACCTGAAGGGTATACAAGGACAAAAATGAATGCAGTGAAGAAAGTGGTATTCCCAGTCTGAAAGCATCTAACACTGACTTATTCAGAGAGAAAAAAAAGAATATGTTTTGTCTTTGAAAAAGGCTTCATAAATTAAGGTTATCTTTGGAGTAGATAACATTAGACATATGTGACCACTGTAGTAATTTAGAGAATTTAACTCTCCATCATTCAGTTGATCATTTGAGTAAAACTCTTTCAATTGAACACGATATACCTTTCTTAATTTTACTTATGTATTTTTTATGTTTTTTGTATGTCAGTTTTAGTCAGTTATAACCATATTTGAATCAGTTATTCCCTGTAATTTCCCTGCATTTTGCAGTACATACTATTCATTTGTCTCCTACTTAAACTCCTATGTATCATATATTAAACCTTTATGAACTATAAATAAATGAAATCTTTAGTATTGTGGTATAAGCCAATGAACACTTTCATTTTAGCTTCTGTCTTGTTGAGTGTTGTTTCCCTCTAATCTCAGAAGATTAACAGTTTGGAAATTAACACCAACAGGAAAGCAGATTCTCCAATAGACGAAACCAGAATTATGATATTAAATCCATCATTTATAGAAAATAGGAAATAAATCACAATGAATTAGATATACTGGTGCCACATTATTCATGAATCAATATGAACTTCCATAAGTATAAGAGAAGGTTGTATATTTCCAGGGCATTTCAACTTCCTTTAAAATTTGTATTCCATAGGAGGTGGCCAGCTGCATAAACCAGTTGAAAGAAGCATATTAATTTGTTCAATCAATATGACTGTAGCTGAAGTTATTCATGTGCTTAAGTAACTTGCTGGATTCAAAATATTGAACCATATGCATTTCATAGAGAGCTTGTACAAAAAGAAATTCCTTATTCTATCCCTCCATTATCCAGATCAGTCCTCTCAAATGATTTTAGAAATGCTCTGATGATGTATTATATTTCTGGCCCAACAGATTTTGATTTGTACTGCTGGAGTCCTTACAGCAAACTGGCAAGTAGCAATTCAGTTGCTGTTTACTTAATACCTTTTGAAGCTGCAGTGAAAATACTGATTTCTGGTTAACATTTGTCAGTGAAAATTAAAGCAGTGATGAAATAAATCCTTTGTCTGAGCAACCTTGAAATGCCCTTTTTTTTTTTAGCATGGGGTAAATGAAAATCTTTGTAACACTTATATCTTTTAAATTGTATTTCAAGTATACGCATCATTCTTTAAGAAGAAGAAAGTTTACTACTGGACATTTTGTGGATAATAATTATCCTTTAGCCAATCTGCAGATTATTAGTCATTTCTTAGTTTTTTACTATTGGAGCAATGACTGTCAGATCTACAACATATTTGCTAATGCCAATGCAGTGAGTGATGGCCACAAAGACAAATAGAAACATTAGTTCAGCATGAACTTTAAAATAGATCTGCCTCAGAAAGGGCAACTGAGTTTCCATTACAGTATATCATAAAGTTGTCAGCTAATTACCTTCAATACCTTAAAATCTTTAACAAAAAAACATCTCTCCATCTTTTTGCAGTGAACACTTCATGTAGCATTAGTGATATAATTACGCTGTATCAAACCCTAAATAAACAATTCAAAACAGATTTATTAAAACAATTGCTAACATTTCAAATATTTGAAAGAAAACTGTTCAATGAAAAATTGTGTAGCAATATAACACATGAGGAGTATTTAAATCTTATGTCAGTGTTGGAGGAATAACTGTTATTTCTACGATCCATCATATCTCTCACAAAAAAAAAAAGAACAAATTTTGAATCTCCTAAAATGAAAACAGGTATTAACCCCTAGAATAGCACTTTGTCCAATTTCTTCCTTTCATAGTTATGTTTATTGCAGATATATCTGACATTGCATGTCTGTTTCACAAAGCTATGTCTTGCACTCAGCAATTTGAGGATGCAGCATGTACACCATCTTTTTGATGTTAGACAAAGATTCGAGATTTCTGATAGCACTGAAACAGATGGATTCTAAATATCAATCCAGTGGATTTAGTGGTCATTTGGTCAACTGTTAATTATCTGCAGACAACTAAAAAATATGGAGTAAAAATTTTAATCAAAATTTAAAGTGAAAGATGTTTTCAACAACTACTACTTCTAAAAGATCAAATCTTGAAATCTATAAATACATATTTAAGCCCAATTAGGTTGCTTTTGAAGAGAATTTCTGTTCAACTGTGTCAACTCATTAATATGGCATGTCCAATGATAAGAAAACTCTTCTATAGTGAGGAAACAGTCAACCAGACTCAACAGCATTCATCATAAATATATGTCTTCATCAATTAATATTTACAGAATGAGTAGAAGGTGAAAGCCACTTTTTAAAATGCTATTTCTTACAAATATTAATCTAACAATTGTTTTAAGAGTCTATTGCGAAGATTACCCTTCTAAACAACCTATAAAATGTCCACTACAGATGTTTTTTAGCTAAAGTCACCTGATGCAGAGATTTTCTATAAATGCCAATGTATAATAATATAATCTGTACAATTAATGTAAAATATTAGATTTTTTAGAAGGAAAAATAGAACCAAAATCCTGTGGTAATTTTCACGATTTTAATGAGTAATAGGTTATTTCAAGTTATTTTAGGCTAAAGGACAATAGTGTGTTATATATAATTCATACACACTAAAGAATATTGTAAGAGCTCTGATTTTTCCTTAGGGTTTTTACCAACTAACCTTCTCAAGTTTACTTTTACAATTACAACATTACAGAAGCCCCGGGAAAAAAATAAATAGCAGTTTTACAGTATCCCCTGACATTTACTTTTATTCTCTGTTATTCAGTTACATTAGCTTGTTTAGCTACTGTGACATTTAATACAAGAAATATATCTTATACATCTAGTTAGAAAGGTCTACCACATACTTAAGGGAATGATGACTAGATTCTACTAATCTATGTTTTAAAAGCTTTTTATTCACTCTCCCAAAAAGCTATCTCGGTTCAGATTATGAAAGCATTTGCTTTAAATCCAGACTTGATCAAAAGTACCTTGCCTAGCTGATGTTACAATAGCTTTGGCATAATATCATGTTTTTTCCTTCCCTACTTTTCATTCATTTTCCAAACACTTGCATAATGTTTTTCAGTTATCTAATAGCACTGAGATTTCCTGATGTGGGATAAAAGGAATGAAATGGCTAAAATGTTATATCCCTACAATACAAAAAGAAAATCCTTTTAGATTACAAAGCCTGCCATTTCATCATTTCAAGTCAGAATTCTTATGACCAAACTTCAGCTGGCTCCTATAACATATGACTTTACACGTGCCTTGGAAGGAATTGCAGTTCAATAATACCCATTGAGATTTAATATTGTTCTTTCTGTTATTTGTGTTTTTGTTTAAAATACTCTTCTATGACTGGCTCTTGATGGAGGAGAAGATTGAGCAGTTGCCTCTTGAGTGCTTAGAGGAATCTCAAGGAAAACAGCATGCTCACCAAAATACCTTTACATTAAAAGATAAGCTAAACACTTGCAAACTCTGCAAAGGTAGGATTTACCTTACGAGTGCTGCACCAGGAAATCACAGCTTTTTCTTACAACAAATTCAAACCATTTTCTTAAAAAAAGTTAAATCGGAGTGTTTCTTGATTATTCTCATCCTTTTTAGCAGGAACCAATCTGGTTGCATTTGCAAGTGTATTTTGACATTTCCAAAACACCTGATTTACAGGCCCTGTAAATAAGCTGCCTTGTTAAACACTAAAGATATCAGTGTCAAAATTACAGATTTCTTAAAAACGAATAATGAAAACTGTTTCACATAAGTCCAGCATTTTCTAAAGGTTCCACACTAAAAAAAAAAAACCAAGCAAACAACAACCCAAACCAACAAAACTATTTTTTGATTCTCTGTACATTGTGGAAATATTATTAATTAGCTATGAATTGGTGTAACTAATAAACTGAGATAGAGAGCTAACACTGATTGAAATACATTGGGAAAATTTTGTTGGACTCACAATTATACAAATTCATCCATTTGCGGAAAGATCAGCAATATAAAGCTACTAAACTCTGCATTTAGTAAAATTAGTGTGAGTGCCATGAGAAAGTCTATTTAAAAGTTTTCAAATAAAAATGAAGCATGCTGTTTCTGTCAGATTTCAGGCACCGTGTCCCTAACCCTTGCTTCTCTGTAAGCTATGTCTCTTATGTGTTGCAGCTTTTTGTAAGACAGTGATGTGGTTCACTCTTAACCAGATAATGTTTTCTCAATTTTTAAAATTCTTTTGAGTAATTTAATTCAAGAATCACTTACAGCAAGTTACATTTGATGGTGAGTGTTGAGGAAAATGTGACTTTAATGACTTAATTTGTAAATGACAACCACAATATTTCTGAGCATCTTCATCATAAATTCTGGTTCTAATTTCTTAGAGACTGGTGTTCCAAATACACTAAAATATTGCAACCATTACAGAAAAAGAAAAGAGAGGAAAATATTTTTTACCCCAGGGAACATATTCAGCTTGCAATTGACAGGGAACATGCACCCCTCTCTCTCCTACATAGATACATTCGTATTTATCTGTTATCTTTTTCATGTAATATTTTTGGCTGGTCTAAAAACCTGCCCACATCATTAGTTTATGTAATGCTAAAAAGCACATTTTACGCACCTGTTCTTCTCACATGTAAATTAATGAAGGAGAGTCAGCCTGGAAATGAAGAGCTGTCTTCAAGCATAGTGCTTTCCCCTGCTATGTGGTGCTGTTAACAACTACACACATCTTTCCCCACCTTCACTGGGCTGTATCCTTGTGTAAATACAAAAACTTTTAATCCCTCTGTACTTCTCTCCGCCACTCAAACTCAATTCCCTTCCCCACTCTCTCCCTTTTCAATTATAACAGCACAATATTGTCTGTCAGTGGAATATCTAGGCTATGTTTTCTGCGTAACATTTTTAAGGTATGGCCTTTCAATTTAAACAGGCAATACTTCCATTCAGATGGTTAACATTTTTCATCTCAATTACAGCATTATCCTTTTCCCTTGGCTCTTGAAAAATACAATCTTGTCCCATTCATATAGTACAAAGATCCTTTTAATACCATACTTCCACTACTTCCCTTTCTCTGGTTACCTTCCTGCCGTCATTACAACATACACTTGCCTCCATCACCAATTTTTTTTTTTTAAATTTCACTTCCAGACTTTCTACCTTGCTACCTGTCTACTTTGCTGTTCCTCACTTTCTGTAAAACCGCAAAAAGCTACCAAACAAAAGCACCTCACTGTAACCCCTGAATCTCTTAGATTCTGAGGAATCAAACACTGTCAGTAGCTTTTATTAACTATAACACTTCCTATCCTGAAGAGCTATAGCCCTGTTTCATTGAGCATATCTTCCTGTCAGTATCCAAGAAGATAATAATTTTTATTTAGATTGCTATCCTTCTCTGCTGATGTTTATAGCTTCTCACACACCACCTTCTTCATGGCTGTGGCTTATAGGTGTTACAATGACTAGAAGAAAGGTCTCTGAGGGCAAAGCACTTAAAGCTTGTGGCTGCCTCAGAAGTTGTTGATTACTGTCATGTCTAGTTTCAGTGAAGAGTGAACTATATGCATTATTCCATTTAAATGTTCCTTTCAACTGTGTCTGTTAATGTAACAGTTGATACCAAATCTAAAACCGAGTGAGACTCTTTATCATGACTCATCAGGGCATGCACGGAGGGTACTGCTGCCCTTTGCAGAAAATTATAAATGGTCAGATTCATGACATGACAACTTGTCTAGCAAAATGTGGTTTGCAGCACCCAAGCAGTGAAAAGAATGCTTATTTAAGTTTCCAGACTACTAGCTGAATAATAAAGAAATAAATGACATTAGAGGGAAGAAATCCAGACTTCCTGGAGGAGTCCCAGAAGATCATTAGTTATAAAAGTCAAAGGGTTTCTACAGAAGATACTGTTCTCTAAAGAATGCAGTGTAGGCAGGAAAAAATACAGAATATGGGATCATCAGTCTGGATTCTGCAGAAAAGTCAGCTTGACAAAAGGAGTAAAGAGAGTGATTCAGATGTATACTTAAGCGGTAACAGCATGGTTTGTTTTGTGTGGTTTTTTCATTTCTCTAATTATCTTTTATAAATTTTTCTTAGCTTATGGTATATTTTACATATTATAAATAAATGAACTATTTCCATGTATTGATTTGACTAGAGGTGGGGTTCAATACAACCAGATAACTCCCTGGCGTTACTAATCAAGCATGTGGTGAACCTGTGTTCTGATGACTGAGATGCTCAATTCCTTCAGCATATATACTGGGTGGTAAAAGGTTGCCAGCCAAATTCCATTGCTTGTTTAGTAGCTAATGTCACAGGGAGTAGTGGCAAATGAGCACTGTAGCATGTAAAATATAAATGGCATTTTATGAAAGAATATTCAAAGGCTTTTTTTACTGTGTTGTCACGCAAATAATGATGAAAGAAGAGACTTTCACGCCCAAATAGGGAGTATAGTAACAGTCACATACTGAGACAATTAATGGATAAGGTGCATTAATCGCATAAAAACCATTTTTCTACTGAAATTCTTCTACAAGATGATTTTCTGCTAGGACCACTCTGCTAAGCTTGTTGCAGACTTGTCACTAAAGTAGAAGATAATAAGATTCAATCAAAAAAAGGTGGTTTTTTCCTCTCACTGCTGCCAGGATGTATAAAAGAAAACTTGGTTAAGAATTTGATTGTATTTGGCAAATGTCACTTATTTCCTACCTACTGGTTCAGAAATCTGTGCAGGAGCATGAAGGACTTGGAAAAGAGTATTCCCAAGGAGGTGCAATATTATATCACCTCATGCAGCTACAGAGATGGCTCTAATTTTAGCTTGTGCTGCGGTGATGTCACCAATTGTCTCAAAGATATTTAGAGGAAGGATATCTCAGCACCAGCCATATACAGTGCTAGTCCGTCACAATGGAATCCCTGGTTTGGAAATGCCTCTTCTAGCTGAAGACAGAATAGAAGGAAAGAAAGTGCCGATAAAGATTTATTAAATATAATTTGATTATTTTTTTTGTTTAAACTAGCCACTTACTTGTTTTAGGCAGCATGTCACAGACTAGTCAGCCATTTTCATTAATTTCTTGCACTTTAAGTGGTCTCCATTTATCTGTTTACAATTAAATTGGAAATTGCAAATGCGTTTTATTTTTGGATTGTGGGCAATACCTCTTTGCATCTAGTTGAATACACAGGCAATAATACAGTCTCTCTGTATTGTTGTTACTGCTGTCCATAAACCAACAAGCATTTGTGGTTTATATCATCAGCAGAAAACCAAAGCCTTGCATTCAATCTTTGTGTTGTGTACAGAAATTGCCAGTTTTTCAGAAAGTGCAATTTAGAGATATGGGATCTAGAGACCTATAAAGTGTATTTCTTCACGTCAGTGCCAACAGTCAAAGTCATGAGTATTCAAAAGAAAAACAAGATATAAAAACATTTCAAAGTCTATCTAGAGTTCTGCAGATTGCAGAATGCTTTCATTAATTTTCTAGGAACTTTACAAAAGCTACGTTCCACATGATCCCTCCAGAGACAATCTCAAAAGTTAATCATCAAAGAAGGGGAGTTGGAATAGAGAAAAGAAAAACAAAGATGAGGAAAGGAGGACTTCTTTCAATTCACATCGTGATGATCTGTGGAAAGATGAACAGCAAACACCTGACATATAAATTGTGTGTTTTTAAAGATGGTGAAACAATTTACTTTATGAACTTACACAAGAAAATATCCTGCCAGTAAGGTTTCATTTTCAAGAATGTATTTCCGAAATTGCAGTAGGGAGTTAGAATCACAGAATCCCTCATTTTATTTCTGTCTCTGCCGCTGATTACTTGACAAATTAAAAGTTATTTGATCACAATCAAGTACCTGAAGTACCTTCAGTCTGGGAATACGCTTGTGTTCGTATGTTATCAAGCTGCTGCAACAGTTGGCACTTTTCCAAAGCCAAGCATCCTAGAACAATTACAGGAAACAGATGGATAACATATTCTGAATTAATGCTATATATAAGCTTGTATTACACAGCACACAGGACTGAACTGAAAAAACTTCTCTTCTTTTAGCATGAGTTTGAATAAGCCATCTTGTGAAAAACTTTGTTTTGACATGTTTCACAGTAGATGTTTCTTGCATGTGTCCTAACTAAGGTTGGCAGAAACAGTAAAAACTGATGCTCTGGTGCCTGTAAACTGAATCTTTCAACAGATGTCAGTCCCTGGACAATGGAAATGCAGTACGTCTTAAAATAAAGAATGCCATGTAATGATGTGAAATTGTTCATTTTTTTTCCAAGAACAACATTTTGTGACAACAGCAGAACAATGAGATGTACAGCAGCCCATGTACTCTTCTGGGTACCATATCCTATTATGTATAAGATAGAGAGCACAATTGCTTACAATTTAAGTTTAATGTGAAAAAAGCTTTATTATATGTCAAAGAGTGTGCATAATGGTGCAGAAAACTACAAGTGGTGAGTGGCACTTACTTACCCTTTAAACATAGTCCTTGCAAGGATTCTTAGGGCTTGCAAAATACAAATCCTTGTATAAAAAGTTCATCACTTTGAGTGGCTTTGAGTTGGTTTAGGATTTTCAAGAGAATGTTAAAAATGTAGTTGCATTTAAAACGCAACTGCAGTTCAATTGCAGCTGCAGTTGAATCAGGTTGTAGTTTAAGAATAGCACATAAAAATTTCTGTGTCTCGGAGATAAGATTTACACCTATATAAAAGAATCATTCCATACTATTCAGTGTTAAGAATTTGAATTTTCCTAACTGTGTACTCCTCTTGTATGGTTGTGTATAATCAGAAATAGCAGATAAAAAGCTGTGCTTTTACCTGCTTTTTATCCCAGAAACAACATTCAAGAGTGGGATTAGTCTGTAAATGTATCCGTACGTACCACAACTGCAACCGTGTTGAGATGCTACGTAGGATCCCCAAATGATTATTTAGTCAACAGACACCTAAACTTCTTTGCACAAACAACTTAAGAGATATTTGAAGGAAGATATACCAGTTCTGTGAAACATATGAAAGGCAGATGAATATCCCAATGTTCCTTTGTGTTTTGCACAGGACAGAACACCTTTTTCTTTAACCACACTCCTGCTCTTGTGCGGGTGAAGATCTTCCTCCAATCATAGGCTTTTTCAAATCCTGCAGTCCTGTATCTGCCTTGCTTTCTTTTGCACATTTTGGTCTTTTTCTCTTTGTAAAGTCTAAACTTCAATGAAACTGGGCAATTCCAGCAGTCTGATGAGCACTGGAAACAAAGAAAAAGGAGACAAAAAATATACAGTTAGGACTAGGATAAAAGATAGGATCTGCTAATTTTTAAATCTATGTGAAAAGTCCAGATGTTTCCAATCAAAAATTGGAACATTGAAAAGCCTTTTGAGAGAAGAATAGAATTGGCTGGATGATATTTTGAAAATCACAGAGATTCATTCTCCTTGATTTCAATTGTATCAGAAACTTCAATGTTAAGAGGATCCATTAGTGACGTATCTAAATGTCAACAAATAAGATTTTAAAAGACAAAAGTAATTATTGTATTTTTATAAATATAGAACATTTCAGGATTTTAACTCACCAACATTCTGAAGTATAACATGGAATTTTCCTTCCAATGGACAGTTTTAAATAGAAGCTATATTTAAAAGTACTCAAAAAATGTGCAATTGCATGCAAAATAAATGGTAATATTTACACAAAAGGAATTTAAGTGCTTGTTGAAAGCAGGAGTTAGAAATATTTATACATGCAAATACATGCTTATTGAAGAATCCAACTGCACATTCTTACAAGCAAACAATAGCTTTTAAAAAGATAAGGGATACCAAGAACCTTCAAAGGTGGATTGATCTGGAGACAAAAATGTTAATTGGCATGTAATTGGCCTTCATAACCATTCATCTTTTCTCAAAAATTGTTTTTTTAAGTAGAACTATGAAAAAGATTTATCTCAATATGAAATATGTATCAGAAGAGTATAGGGTCAAATCCGACCTATATTTCAAGTAAAAGAGAATTAAGCCTTCAGTAAGCATGAATTTTTTTCTCTCTTTTCATACCAGAATATACAATATTCAGACTGTCCTGCTTTTAATATTCAAAACAATTGAATGCCTCTATAGTGAAGATTAAATCCAATGACTTGCAGGTCCCACTTTTAGTTTTCACAAACCAATGGACTACACAAATAATTGCACCTTGAGCTTTGCATAATTTAATTTTATGAATCGTGTTAATTTAAAATAGAAGTTTTCAAGCTCCAAGACTTGAATAACACATAAAAATTCCACTAATGGTCACTGAAAAGATGAAACTGAAAGGGTTCAAATTATAGTAGGTTGTCTTGAACATTCAAGGTATACCAGAAAACCTGAGCTGTTCAACAAACTTGAAATCCAAGTTTAAATCTCAAAGGGTAGATTTAAATTTATTATTATTATTTTAAGTTAGACCGAAGTACCATTATGGGAAACATTCTTACAGTTTTCAAGAAAAACTGCTGTCAGTTTTCTGAGGCTTAACTTTTTACTGGAAATTTTAGTAATGAAACAGCTCCTTATTCTTCAAAACCCAACCTTACAAGAAGTTTACAGTGGAGAGAGTTTAACAGTGGAAATTTTAACAAGGTTTTCAGAGAAACTTGCCGTCTGTTCAGACTGGTTTTTTTTTCACAACTGTTATTAAGTAGCTTGGTAAATCTGGTATCCATGCAGCACTAACTCAACCATATATTGTTATTACTAGTTAAAAGCTGATGAGATGCTTGGTAGGTACCAGGGCAAGAATAAGAATTTTTCTCCATGTCAGTAAGATTTCAAAAGATTAAATAATATTACGAAGCAATAATCCAAGAAGACATTCTCCAGTCTGGTATGCTCTACTAACTTAAAAAGCCCTTGAGAACAAGAATTTACAGACACGGATGATCATAAAAAACATTGTATTGATGAAGAGCTAGTACAGATACCCTGGTCAAGGTTTTATGCCAGATGATGATTATCTGGGACATTTTTTAGATATATTATATTTGCCAAGAATTGAAGTATGAAATTACCATTTTGGTTCCAATTCACACCGTTTAGGGCTGACTCTGAGGCTATGTATCACTGCACAATCTTTCCTTCCACTCCAGTTTTATACTTGGAAACATGCTCCAAAACCATTCAATTTTCTACATAGTTTTCTGAGAATGAACTACATTCCTTTGAGTAGCCAGTTATAGGCAGGGGCCTTTGTGTTATTTGCTTTCATTTGTGTATGAAAAGGTAGTATGTAGTAGTATATAAAATGTCTGCGAAATCAGAAATAGGGAAGAAATAAGGAACGGTGAGATTTCTGCTACCTGATATATCTCTTCCAGACTTGAATGTCCAGGTAAGGTCCAATGCATGGTACCCTTAAAATAAAGCATTCTTGGTTGTAAATCACAGCAGGGACAACTTCATATGCAGACATTCAGCAAAGCTTCAGTCAGGATGCATGGCTTCTAGAAATTAAACTGAGGGGTTTATGGTATGTAATTAGCATATGTTGCTTTGGGAGTAACTTTATGGTTCACCCTCTTAGTTTAGACACAAAGCGTCTCAGATGTACGACTTTGACTGGGTAAGTCAGAGCAAAGTCAGGACAATGAAGATTTCAATATTGTCCCACCTTTCCCTAAAACACTCTACAAAATACACTACCACGAGGGAACGCTGATTCTTCATCTCAAGTTTGCTGAGAGACAGATATAGCCTCTGTACTGTTTTAGCTGTACCCTCCAACTACTGCAACTTTTTGAAAACTGACAATTCTGTGGCTTAAACCAGCTTACCAGTTGGCCTATTACATTTAAAATCTCAGCAGTTCATGGAGGGAAAAAGAAAATAGTGCTTCTCCAGATGAGTTGAAGCATAAGATGCTTATATTCAATAAAAAATTCTAAATTGTTTTACCATAAAAATTTTCTCAGTGCTATGCATGCTTTGCACCTTAAGAATTTCATAACGAGCAGCATTTTTTGGAATCCTACTTGATTTACCACATTAGGGTATAAGCAGTCCCCATCCTCTTTCTGCAATATTATCTTTATTTCATAAGCCTACAGGACATGGTTTCCCCTTTAATGTCACCTTCTCTCTGCTTCATAATTTTTAGACATCACTTATGTAATACACTGGCACAGAAAAGATGCTTCACTGTGGTGCCATTTAAATGCCAGCTGTGTTTTATCCCCCCATATGCCCCTTGAGACTGCCTCAATTTGCAAAGAACTCTTTCCCCTTGACTCAAAATTATGAAAGGAAAGGAAGAAGGTTTGAAATAACATCAGCAATCTGACAGTTTTAGATTTGCATTCTGAGAATTTGCATATATCCTATTAAAGCTTATTTGACACAGATTTAGAATGTGTACATTGACAGTTAATTTACAGGGTTAACACTAAATACAAGCTTTCTTATAATTAATCGTCACAAACTGACATCTGATACTCTTGATAGACAAAGACAAGCAGTTACTTCAAGAAAACTTCAATAGATTGCATTTTGTAGGCAAATACACTCTGGAAGGGACTGGTTTATTTTTGGACCATTAACAGCCAGTCCAGGCTTTAAATGCTAAATTTCATTAGAGAAGAATTTCCTAAGTGTTCTAAATGAGATGTCTTGAACATGTAGTGAGCTCATAAAATGGCAAACTTTTCTCAGTTCGTTTTGCAGGAGGCACAATTGATTACTTTATGATTTAGGAGCCACAGTGGTCAAGACTGAATTAAATCATAATCATACTGATAAAATGAAAAGAAGCTTGAAGTTTACAGATATTTAGCATTAGTATGAATGGTAAAATTCAAGATTATTTGGTGAATAAGACCCTAACGTATTTTGTTATGAGGAGCTACATTCCAGGGAAATATTTCAATTTCAACCTTCAACTGATTTTTTTTCAGAAAGTTCTTCTCTGTTAAAAGGCTGAAAGACATTTTGGTAACATTGAAAAGCTACAAAACCTACAAATTATTAAAGATGTCTGGTGCATTTGCAAATTTTTATTCTGCTTAGTTTCTATCAGAATCTGTAGAATTTATATAATAGAATTCCAAGTGACAGGTGCTACGGAAGCAGACATATTAGTATTTTTTGTAAAATTCCACTGCAGCATATTAATAATGAACATTTACCAGGAATAAAAGGCAGAATACTCTGGCAAACCAGATTGTCATAATAAATTAACTAGAAGCAAAAATCATTAAACAGTCTTTCCTCTTTTAAAAGAATGGAAGAGAAAGAAAACAGCACCAAGCTACCACAGATTCTATTTGCAATTATTTTAATTAGATTAAACATGTTTAAAGTGAATGGTTTGCCTAATTTATTTGTATTCAACATCAATGTTTTTCCTGCTAAAATTACATTTTTATTATGTATTTCATACTTGCAACATGGTTTTCACTTCTCAGGACTTACTGATAAGAGGAGAAGTAAGAAAAGTGAAGTGTTGAACAAGTAGAAACTTTGATGATGCTTGAAGACACACAGTTATTTTCGATGGCTCAGATAATAGGGCTGTAGCAGCATTTACCTCTTTCTAGATCTGTTGGTGAGGTATTTGAATCCTAGCAGAAAAATAAAATCCTTTCTCTTGGGAGTGACAGAGCTCACCTATAACTCTTAGCAACAGTTAAGGTAAAGCTCTGAAAGCTTGGTGCTACACAAACCTCTCAATACTACTTCTTCATAAAGAAGACTTTCCTTGACTTTTTCAAAAAGTAACCTTTGGCAGTGATTTAGGATCTCCTAGGTTTCTGAAATCAGTTTTATTCAACTATTGAAACCAAAATGTGTTCTTCTGTTTTATAACACAGTTTTGGAAAAAGAAAACTACAAATATATTTATTGTGTTGTAAAGTATTTTATCAAAAGGCTTTCAGAAGAGGACACTCCTGGTCTTGGATGATTTTTTTGTTCCCTGTGTTCACTACTGTCCTAGTCTGGGACTCATTCATCAGATGTCAAATGTTTCTAAGCATTCCTTGCCTGGCCACTTCCTGAAGAAGTCACAAACCAGGGCTACATTTCCCTCATAAAGTGGATTTCAGCATTTCTAGCAGTAACTAGTGACCCAAATAGTCTGGGTCTCTATCTCATGAGACACTTTGTTCAAGGCTCTTCTCCTAAGAGCTTCTCATCAGGAATTTTAATTTCATTTAAAATTAATGAAAATCAAGTACATATGGCTGGAGAATTCCTTTACCAATTCAGTTTTCAGTCGGGAACTCATGTCTTGCTATTGTAATTCCCTTCTGTGTTACTAGGACAAACATCATTAAAAGACAGAAAGATCCTTTTGTTGTGGTTTTCATATCTCCATGTAATGATGCATTCCATAATGACACTCATATTTCTCACAGAGCTAAGGGTGACAGTGGAGCTTGAGAGAGTTGTTTAATAGACAGAGAGAAATTCTCAAATAGTCAAATGCTTGGCAGAATTTAGGTGATCAGAAGATCTACGAGCTTCAGAAATTTTCATTTAGGAAAGAAATGCAGCCTATCAGCAGAAAATGCTTCTAGGAATGAGTCCAACCCACTTTCATTTTGACGGACAACACACCTATCAGTCTTTCATGGTTATAAGTCTTTCCATGATCCTCTAGTATCTCACATGCATATCCTTCCTCATGGATATTTTTATTTTAATAACTGAGCATGACTTACATAAATGGCAACAGTTGTTGCCAGTAATTCACAATGAAGCAGATACCTCAGGAAGCATTCATCGTTTGCTGAAAAACACTCATTACAGCAGTGGGTTCAGTCCTAAATGTATTACCAGCTTCTCCCTGGCAATGGATGCTAAACCCAGCACAAACAGCATGGAATCTGATGGTTTCAAACTTGACTACTGATTGGAATAAGGAAACTGCTAGGAGACTGTAATGAGAAAATCAAGTTTAAAAAAATTGAGAACTGGAATATAAGCAATCACCTGCATCCTGGCTTTGCCTCAGGGGACTGAGCCCTGTCTTTTCTAGGTATACAGACAAAGAAAGTGTCAGTTTTATCCACATGCAAGCCTAGAAGAATTAAAAAGTACTGTTTGAGATCTGATATAGACCACAGGAAAACAACTTGATACAGATATTTTTTATTAAAGTTGTACTTGTTTGCATCTTCGCATTCTTTTTGTATAATAGCAGATGTATAAAATGTAATCCTTATACTAGATGAAAGGAATAAAAAGAAGGAAATAAAAAAAAGTAAATGTTGCCATTGTGTGAAGTTCAAAGTAGATCCAGGCATTTTGAAAGTGTACAGAATATTGGAAGTATTTATAATCTCATTAAAAATCCTATCATATCTCTGTATTTGGTCCAGGGAAAAACAATTCAGAACGAAATGAGTTTTATAGAAAGCATTTTGATGTACCCTTTTAATAACTGAACAAGTATCCAAAGGGGGGACAAAAAATGGAAGTACAACTAAAATTCAAGAAGCTTGAGCTGTAAAATGCCAGGTTGGAGTTGAAAAATCAGAAAAGCTTACAAAAAATTCCTAGTTCCAAGTAATCTCCAGCCTGCAATGAAAATACTAGATAAAGCAGATTCACAAATTTCAGAGAAAAAAATTAACCAGAGATTTTCAAGATAGGTAATATTCATTAAGAGTGCACTAGTGTAAGGTGTTTTATTCCAGGGTTTACTTGACTGAACCTAATTAAAGTGCAGTTCAGGACCGAGATTGAAACAGAGGTCCCAGCTGCACAGTTATCCCCGTCCTGCTTCTTAGACGATGGCACATGAGGCAGGGATGCTCAGCTAGTCAAACCAGGAAAGCACTGTAACACTGTAAGCTAAGTGGTCCTGTCACCACTCCCTTAGGAGACACAAACTTTAGGAAACTTATTTGGTGCTAGCAAAACATGTTGTCAAATGTCACCTAATGAACATGTAAATAATTCTTTACTTAGGTAAGCCTTCCGTGAATTTAAACCCGCCTAGGATGGCTGGTAGTAGTCTAACATAATGAGATTTAAAAAAACAAGAAAGAAAAAGATCTTACTGTTAGTATATCTAGGGAAGAAGGAAGCAAATAATAAAAATAGACTGATAATTTCTAGGGAAGCACAAATGAGAAAGGTGACCTTGGCCTAAACTGCTATCTGGGCATCCTCAAGAAACTAAAGGTCTAATAAGATTCCTGTTAAGCTTGTTGTGAACAGAGAAAGAGAAGTAATGCTGCAAAGTGATTGTTAAGAAAAGATACTGCCAAGGGGTGCCATAACCAGAAAGCTGAACCCATTCCCTAATTTTGAGTACAAAGTAATTTCAGACCTGGGACTGAAAAGAATTTTCTGATCTTTCTCTCTTTTTCCCCACTTTCTCCTTCTTAAACGAAACCGGTCATATAATAACCAGCGTGCTGGGCAGCATGTTAAACCAATTAATTGATTAAAATCAAGGAAAAGAAAGAGTAACACTTTGGTGTCTCTGTCTGAAACAGATATCTTCTTTTAATCATTCTGTCATTGAAATTTTATATTGCAGCAGCACAATACAGGTATCAATGTGAAAATTATTTTATTTTTGTAGTGTAGAATGCAGCCTTTGAAACTGTAAAGCAATTTTGTCTTTCTTCTGTCTGCTTTCTAGGTTTTTTTTCCTATTCAGTGCCTGTTACAGAATTCTGACTTTCTCTCTGGTAGTTACTATTATGAGCATCAGCATTTGGGCCTGCCAGTCTTCAAAATCTGTAAGTGGGCTACTGCCTGGAGGTATATTAACTACAATTTTTTTGAACTTCACATTACTTCTTGCCTGCACTGGGTATTTAGTTGATTTCTTTCTGTGCTTCTTTGATCAAAAATGGATTTCCTTCTCAGTATTGTTGTCATTAAGTTCTTACCTTTTTCCTCTCTTATAGTATAAATCTACTTTATATGTGGCATTTTAAACTAACAGAATACAACACTGGGAAAATAGACTGCATTGAAAGTAATCCCTCAGAGAAGAAAGCACACATTGCATGGCCTTCATATGCCTCTTACCACAGAATCTATAACACTATCTGCTTTTTCACACCTCAGCCCAGCTAGGAAACTGCAAGTTACAATCAGTGGATCGATTTTAGCAAGAAAGTCTCAACTGACACAAAAAACGTTCACTACTGTGCCTGCAAAGTCACTGAAGATTTGGTGTATAAACTGGATAAGACCTCATGCAAACATCCAGCTGGGAATTTAACAGATGGTCTCTGCACACACTGTGTCAAAGAGTCCTATATGGTTCCTTAATGTTATATTCACCTAATACTAAACATATGAAATATTTACTCACTTGCTTAAGAGTTTTGACCCAAAATAATTAGATGCTCCTGGAATTAGATAGCTGTTTTTAATTTTGTGCCAAAACGTTTAGTCAAGAATTATGTTCCTGGTACATGTACTTAAAACAACTTTATAGCAACAGTGACCTTTCTTGCAAACCCTGACGGATGTACTGAATATTTTTAGAACATTATCAGTTCTGTTAAACTGGACAGCTCTGTTCCTTATGGAATGTCCTGACAGCACACACGCCTTCCATATGCTTGAATAATATTTTATCGTGAGATTTTAAAATTATAATCTACATTAAGATAGGTGTGTTTTTCTATGACAATGCAAGAAGGTGAAGAGAAAAGTGAACATGGGAAAACATTATCCAGACTTCTTTTATCACCACTATAACAGCTGAATGCTGTACATAGACATGAATGTGAATTTGACCTAACAAAAAATTCCCTTTACTCCTTCCGTCAGACTTTTAGGATTCACTGGCAAACTTACTTATTGCCAGACCCAAATGATCTCAGAATAGTAGTGACGTCTCAGCTCACATTTCATTTTGGGCATCTAGATGTCCAACAAAGACGTAAAAGCAAAATCACACACATGCTTTTTAAAGTGCCAACAAAAACAGCTCTGTCATCAAAGCAATCTTGTTTGCTAGGAATAAACACTTGGCAAGCAGGACATTTTCCATTGATTCTCTTCTCAAGACTGCCCTTTGATAGTTGATTCGTAGCTTCCTTAAGGTACCGGCACAACTATTGAGTTCTGTGTAGTTAACAAAGCTTTCAATGTTTGGTATCCAGTTCATCCCAGGTGGGTTCAGTGACAGATCTGGAGGCTAGAGATGCAACTTCTGAACATACCACTGTGTTCTTTTCTAGTTTCAAAGCCCTTTCAGTCTGCATGACTGTTCTGATCATTATGCTATGGGGAGAGAAAACCAGACCAGGGAGAGTCTGACATGATAGAAGAATCTATACCTAGAAAACACTATGATATTACTCTAAACACTGGTTTGCTAATTCCCACCTGTGCTGCTCCTAAAATACATTCAAACTCTGTCTCTTGATGTCTTTAGACTGATAAAAATGATACATCACTCTGGCATACATACTGTTTCAGCATCAGCTGCACTGTTTGTTATAAGAACCAAAAAGACTGTGTTTATCATAAAACATATTCTCCCAAGCTGCACTGCTCTAATAATTATGAAAATTGCATGACACGCCTACAAAGTTGCCTTCTTAAAGTCAGATGAAGCAGTCTAAGGTGTACAAACATGCATGCATATAACATACATACACATACAAGAGCACCAAACAGACACAAGGCACACTTTCTTTAAATTTGAAGATAGAAAACAAATCTAATATTTAAATGAAATGCAAATTGTAACAAATGACAATTTTTGGGATTTTTTTTTTTTTTTCTATAGAGGTTTTGTTAAGCATTTCTAGTCTGCCAGAGGCAAAAAACCCCCAGCAAAACTAGTAAGAAGATGAAAACTTTTTAACAATCCTTGAGGGCAAAGATGCCTGACAAATGTAGATCCCAGGGTAATCTCAAAGTTTTTAAACTCTGTACTACTCTCAGTGGTAGCAGGTCAAGAGTACAGGAATCAAAAGAGAAACCTGTAGATGTTTGTCAGTAAAATTTACAAAGCATAAGGAAATAGGTACTGGAAAACATTCTAAAAATCTTTAAATTAAAATATCAAAATCCGGTCAATATCAAGGAGAATGTGATGCCACACAGCTGTGCAACCAACAGTGAGGAAAAATCAGATGAGTATTATTACCTACCCATGTGGTGCTGGTGAGAGTCGTAACCTATGGTCCAGTGAGAATGAGAGACTGACACATACCATAAACACATTTTCAATGAACCAATGGACAATGCTCCAATGGTAACTTTATAAAATTACTGAAGTGACTGGCCCTACTACAATTCACAATGAAATCAGTCACGTCTGCTGTAAACTTTCTATTTCTCTCTGCTCTTGGATACAGATAAGGAAAGATGATATTTTCCCCCTTAATCTTTTCCTTATAAACATTCCTTCTGACATGTAACAAACATTGGCATTCAGAAATCCCATAAATTTTAAAGTAGAGTGGTGTAACTTGCACAGTATTTGGTGTGAAAGGGTAAAGGCACACTGTTATGCTGTGGGCCCTGTAAGTAATCAATAATACACTTTGTGAAAAGTAAAACAGATACTATTTCACAAGTGTGTGTTTATAATTATAGACAAAAGAAAAGAAAAAGGAAGAGAAATCATAAATACAGGCAAGGTAGGAAAGAGAAGGAATATGAGAAGTGCTGTGAAATAAAAAATGTGGCATAAAAGCAGAAAAACGAAGAAAAAAATTCTTTCAGACAGAAGGAAAAGAAATACAGGAAAAAACTCAGATCATCAGCAGAAACACAGTTGTGGCTTTTATTTTAAAACCATAGATTCTAAATAGTTAAAGTCATCATCAGGTGAATTAATGAACCCTAGAAGAAGCAATCTCTTATCTGGGAATACCAAGTTTCTAAAAGTCATCAATCCATCTTTTTATGGAAAGACAGAAACAAAATAATAGAAAATTAATATACTTCTTAATTATTCCAAAATAATTTTTGAGGTTTTTTAATAAATATTGAACAATTAAGTCCTGAACAGGTATATGCAGATGCCCATGTAGTTGTTTCTGCATTCACTGCTAAAGCAGTTTAATCAATCGGATCTGTAATTCAGTTAAAGATGCAAGCAACACATGTAGATAAGATACAATTGTTATTGCCTCTTTTTTTCCTCCTGCCAACAAATATTGGTTGGTCAGGGATTTTTTTTGCTAGAAAGGAAATTACGGTTAAGTTTAACTTCTCCTTCAAGCATGTAAGCATTTTCAGTGGATTTTGTTTTATGAAATGAAATGGAATGCATTCTGTTATTTTTATTATTCCCTCTCCTTGACCATATTTGTGTAAGTTTATACAGGGAAAAAAACACCCAAAACCACCAAATAAAATCCTCCCAAAGAAACCTTCCATTTGGATACGTTAGTAAAAATTCAAAAAAATGGTTTAACATAGCAAAAAACAATTGCAAGGTAACTAAAAGCATGTCAGATAGAAGATTGTTCCATTACCACTAACAGTTTAGCACTCTACATTTCTCATACATTATTTGTAACAGCAGACAATGGTGTTCACAGTTTAGAATTTATATCTTCCTATAATATCCCCAAAGTACTTCAAAAATCTAAGGGCTCAGATTTTCTGGATAGTAACTGTTTCAAATTAGGTGCTGAAAATATTCAACTTTTTATGCTCTGAGAAATGTGACTTAGATGTGTTTCTGTTGGGTCTCTCCATAAGTAAGCATCCCCTACTCAAGCAGACAGTCAACACTGAAGCCATGGGACTTGGGAGCCTAATCTCTAGTGCTTTTCCAGGGAATCATTGCACAACAGCATAGTGCAAGTGAGCACTTTTTTGTTTCTTACTTTCTTTCTATGCTTAGCCCCTTGTTATGGAATCTACTGTTATGATTCTATGGATCTTATCTCAAAAAGAAGATAATTAGGTTTCTTTTTTGTTTCTTACTTTCTTTCTATGCTTAGCCCCTTGTTATGGAATCTACTGTTATGATTCTATGGATCTTATCTCAAAAAGAAGATAATTAGGTTTCTTTTTTGTTTCTTACTTTCTTTCTATGCTTAGCCCCTTGTTATGGAATCTACTGTTATGATTCTATGGATCTTATCTCAAAAAGAAGATAATTAGGGTTAGACGTATCCTTATCAGTTGTGTAATTTTCCAATCTATGTACATTTTAAAATCCTAAATGTTGTCGCCAGCTGAAAGACAGAACTATTCTTGACAATATAGTCAGAGCAGTAAAATGTCATATTTAGAAAATGAATCAATACTAAAACGCAAACTGTTTTTCCATTTTGTTTCCTTTGATGTCCAGACACTCCAGTGCAACAGAGGTAAATACTCTGGAGACAGAATGAATTTCATTCATACAGTCCTGCATAAATACACCTTGACACTGGGACTCCTAAAAGTTAAATTCTTCAGATTAAAAAGCCAGATGTAATTAACAATATATCCCATAACCTAAGCACTGTTTCTGCTTGTAACAGCTTTGTATTCATAGCTCAAGTTCCGAAACACTACTGACACATTAGTATTTTTTAAATATTGTTTCATATTTAAATTGAATTAATTAATTTTAATTAGTTAAAACAACTTTCTGGCTACTCATTATTGTGGGTTATACTTTTTAATCTTGATAATATTTGTAGTAAACAAATGCCAATGAGAATGAGACAACTCAAATGAGATAATAGAAAATCACTTTGTCACACACTTGTAAAAATTAAAGACTTTGAAATTGATAAGAATAACCCAAGATGCAAAATAAGAAGTTGATCAGCTGTCTCCAGATCTCCTCTAGGATTTTGTACCATGAACACACTGTATAAAGCAAGAGTTGTGGATATCTGAGTACACCAGGAGAAATACACTGCTTCATGCTTTTCATGTTATAACATGCACTGCTTTATTTTACGTACCCTATCTCCCTTGGGAACAACAGTAATTACATGCTAATTCATTTTAATGCTACCACATTATCATCTGATAATCTTGCAATTAACTGAAGTCACTATGAAGGAGTGTGAAGAGGTCAGAGAATCAGAACATGCTTTGGTAGGTACCAAGATCTTTAAATCAATGAGGTGTTTTAACAAGAACCGATAGAAAGATTTATGAGGTGGCGTAATAATGATATAGATTGACATCAAAATTAGACTATAAATGGATAAAAAGCACTGCAGAAATAATACAGGCAAACCAAGTTAGCTAAACTATAATGAGGTGGAAAAAAACCCTAAAACCATCAAAAATATACCAGTACCTTAAAATTTTAATATATCAGATGAAAACCAAAATATGTTTAAAAAGACAGCTGGAAAGTGTGATTATATGAATCATGGAGAATTGACAAAAATTTTTTCAACAGAAAGGTTTTGTTTTCATATACTTGGGTCCATGAGAACAATATTCTTTATGAGAAAACAATAAAAATATTTTTAAAAAATTGTTAATACAGTGTTGATCAATTGCAAAAAACCCCATAATAAACCTGATATTACAGCTGTCTGTGTTGCTCACAAGAGCTGTGTAAATACTTTGATAAATACAACTTCTTTTTGTAACTTGTGTTTGATTCACACAGAGATTCTTTGAATATGCACAGATGAAGAATTATGTGTGTTGTTTGCCTACTGCAAACATTTGACATTTGAAATTCAGGCTGTGTTGGTTAGCTTTGATTAGATACATGAATTACACAGGATATTTGTTCTCTGATTGGAGCCCTTAAAAATCAGGTTTTCAGTATGAATATTTACATTTACAAACTCAGAATTTGATCACCTTGAATATCTTCTACAAGTCCATGAAAATTGCTAATTTTCTAAAACTTTTTTGCCAAAACTTCTTGTGCTCAATATGCATAGGTAGGGAACACACAAAACCTAAAAAAAATGTATGAGTGTTGTCAAGCTGAATCAGTTCAGGTACTTGCTTTAAAGTGTTTGTGGTGGTCTAGCAATATTCTAATATCAAAAGGAAAGTGGCTTTTCCAAAGTACTGAATCAATTCAAGTAGCAAAAGCACTCAGAAGCAGGCAATCACAACATATGACCCAAATTCAATAAAGCTTTCAAAGTGCCTCATTGTAAATGCTGGATTTTTGTGTCTTTCTTCTCATGTGCTATTCCTCATAAGACCTCTTTTTTTTATTTTCCCCCATACATGGCAAGAGATGGGGTTTGATATTTGCCTACACATATGCTTACATGAAAGTAAATTTTCCAGGTTCATTTTTAGAGTGATTGCATCTTTATTAATAATGTCTAACTCCTAAAGCAAAAATTGTTTTACTTCTACTTGAAAGTATTCTACTCCTCATTATTTGTGTTGCTCCTCTATGCATGCGCACTGGGCAAGACTTTAGCAAAAATGTTTAGTTAAAGTAGTTAATCTTCAGTTAGAACAGAAATCCAAATGAAGAACTTGGGACAACTGCATTAATACCAACTGGTGATTAATGCTGTTTAAAAGATATCAAAGCATCCAACAAATCAAAATCATCACTGGGAATATCACTACTGACACAGTGTAGGGTGTATAGCAGGTACCTGTGGCATCACAGTTACAATGAAATTACCAGGAAAAGTTTACTCTTTTTTCAGACTGCCATGCAACCCAGAAAAATAATTCTCTCCCTCCCCCGCCCAATCTGATCAAGAGCAAATAAGTTGACCAGTATATAAATAATATATTGATAAGATGTTTAGTATCCAAACAAAGAGAAACTGTTCTCATTCCTCAGATAATGCTTTCAGGAACATACAACTTTAATTTACAACATGAAGATAAACCAGAAACTTGAAGAAATGAACCTATGATTTCTGTATTCACAAATAATATTTTCTATAGTGATAGGCCCAGAAAATTATCTTCCCAGAAATTATCAAGCATTAAAAAGCATACAAAGAAGAACACAACCTTATGACTCTGTAGGATTTTAGCTAAGCTCCTGGAGTGACGAGAGATGTCTGGAGAAACATTGACCTAATCCTCTGACTACACAGCAGGGCACATCATGAGAACACACAGTCTGGTAGCCATAAAAACATAATTTTATAGTGATAAACTCTACTGTCTTAATAAATGAAATAAAGCATTTTTAAAGACTTTGATCTATTTAATAGATACAAATGATGCTTTCATGCGAGGATACAAAATTTAGTCTCCATAAGAACAGTGCAGGCAGAAAAAGGATTTATTAAAATAATGTTACTTAAAGTATTGCTTCATGATAGTCCAAGCCCACATTTAGATTGAGCCCAACTGCTCACTTTTCATAACTAGAGTCACTGAAGTCACTCAAGGGAAATTACTCTGTGCAAAATCCCTGGGCTCAGAGACGAGTGACTCAAAGGGAACTCTCAAAGCATTGTCACAGCCATGGAAGAGCCTGCCTTGGATTGTTGGGTTAGAGCCACTGAACACAGCAGGGGCTCCCCACTGCCATAGGCATCCTGATAAGAGGAGGGGGTGGGATAGGAGCAACTGCAAGACCCCAGCTCAGGCAATTATCCCGGCCAACTCTGCCTGGATACACCTGGGTAAAGCACGATCTCTTTAGTGGGTGAAACAAGAGAGGAGGAACCCAAACCAGGGTTTCAAACTTCACCAGCACCCACACGAGATTTGAGGATGGTGGTAGCTTTTGGGTACTCTAATTTCAAGCATTAATGTTAGAATTATTCATAGGTGAAGGAAATAACTTTCCTAAGAAACCTCTCTCCTTCGGTGCACTGAGGAAAGGACTGCATACCTCAAGGAACTAACATTCCAAGGATGGTGCTGCATACAGGCCTGTATGACCAAGATAATACATTCTGGGGAAAAGCAAAACAGCAGACAAAAAACCTCTGTCCTGGAACAGAATCTGGCTGGGCTGGCCCTGCTGAAGCCCTCAGGGACCGTGGCAGCCACTCCTGGTGCCCTACCCAGCTTTCCCCTCAGCCTCTAGCCCATTTACAGGGCTGGGCACAGGATGGGTGATTCCCACCATCTCCCATCCCCTGCTGTGCCCTGGACACAGAGGCTGCAGTGCCGGACGGTTCCCTGGGCTCCCTCGGAGCTGTCCGGCCGTGGGCCCAGAGCCCTCAGCCCCAAGACCATCCAGCCCAGGCTTCAGCCACTCATTCTGCTGGTAAGAAAAAATGTCAAAGCAAACAGAGGAACAGAGGTGGTGTTCAAGAAAAAAAAAAAGTAGATGTGCCTGATTTTGAAAGTCAGCAGTGACTAAGAAGGGAATTTATTATCCAAACAATATGCTACCGTTCCCCTATTAGATTAAACAAGATTTAATACTAGGTTTGGATATTATATCCAGCATACTGAAGATTTGGTTTTCCAAAGCAGCCTAAGTTAGATGTTTTAAGTTGTTTTCATGTAGCAGTATACTGCAAAGAGGAGTAATTGAATAGCTTATATTTAAAAAAAACTGACAAGAAAGCAGGCTCCCTCTGGCTCCAGGAAAACTTTTGGAAAACCGTGAAGGAACTGAGGTTGCACTTTCCTTTTAATTGTCTGGCATAGCTTGTAATTCTACAGGGCTTGGTTTAGATTTTCTACTTTTTATATCTGGCTGAACACTACCAAACATACCTCCCTACCCTGTCCCAATATTTTGGTGTGAAACACAGAAGAAAATTTTCATGAATGAGTACATTCGAGTGAGGAAAACCCCTATTCCTAAATATGCTGCATCTAAATAGATACTCACTTTTGCTAATCCAGAGGTCTTTTTGTTTCAAATAGTAACAGAGTTCCTTATCGATTTGAAGTACCATTAGCATCAGTAAAGAACAACCGGAAATGCTGATAACATGCAGTTCAGGGCAGAAAGGTAAGTTTCATAGCAACAATTCATCAGCTATTCATTTTAAAATTTGTATAAAATAAGTGAATATTAGGACTTTATAAATTCTTTAGTGAATGGAATTTCCAAGGATAAGCAAATATTATCTTATATAAAATCTAGAGTGTTTTTCTCTTTTAAAATTTACACATTTGCCCAAATGTGATGAAATTTATGTGAAGTATGGGTTTTATTACTGTCTTCTCTTGGTTAGCATCAAGGGAATCTTATAATTGTTGTGATTATGGTTACACTAAAATATTTTTTTCTTTTTTTTTAATAAAATAAAACCCTTTTCTTTTTATTCATCACATCAAGCAGACATTATCCACACTTGTCAATTATCAGACTTTGTAACACTGAACCTTCTCATTCCACCTGGACATGGTTGCATTAAAATTCAGAGAGTGGGAAATAATACCCAATGCTGCCAGTCAAGTAGGAATCCTTTCCTCTGTTCAGCAGGAGCTTCTACGTCTTAAAGTATAAGATGTCTGGGGAATACTTTGGGGTCTTTTTATGTATGAAGGAACATAAAGGCAAGATAGAGATATTGCTGGAAGACAACGAGGAGAAAATATTAATCTTAGCTCAAAACCAAGCTAGCAGACTTCGTCTAGAAGGCACACTTGGATACATATCATACTTGATATAAGGAAAAATTAGTATTCTAATATTTCAATCTGACCATAGCATGAAAATATTTTCAGTGATTTACCCAGTCACTGAAACCATCAAGGCTACTCTTAATCATGAGTAAGTTAAAGATCTTTTTAATTCATTTAATATATAATTGATACAAACCGAGAAGTAATAGTGCACACGATTTACAAACCGTTTCAAAACATTGCTTGGCCCAGCAGCTGAACACACCACAGTGATAACATGAGTGGTGACCTCTATACTGTGCTGTCAATTTCTGTTTCTTGCTATCATGCATAATAAAGATTCATTTTCGAACAAGTGATTATTTTGGGAAATTCTATCCGGGAACAAATATTGAGAACTGAAACTTGAAAAACTGTTACTTCGCTCATCTTTCATTGGGTGTTTTTCAGCAATTGTATGAAGCTTTCATGCTCATCTAGACATGCCAGAAATTAATAATTTATTATTACACTGTGAACCCAAATTTCAAAGAAGGTAACAGTCAAAGTCATAGATGATAAACTGGGCCATAAAACATATTCGTTCTTCTGCTGTCTTCATAAAATGATACGATCTTGAATTGATATAACCCTCTCTTTCTTTTTCTCTATAGAATATAGATTAATTAAAATGAATGAGAGACTTTTGTTCTCCACACTGGGAACATGAAAAGCATCTTATGAACTTTACGTGGATCACTGGGAAATAAATTCTCTTAGATGTGTTAACAAAACATACTGAATCATGAAGCATCTCTGCTACCTTCCAGCCTCTGACCTGGTCAGTCAATTGAGTCTTCTCAAAGAGGATAGTGTAATATGATTTATTCATGACCAAGAGCAAAAAAAGAGATCTCTCATCGTAACATGAGACTCACTTTGTATCTAGAGAGGAATCCTTAACTATACCTGAGGAGTTATTACTGCTGATTTCCTGGTCAGAGAATTAAGGCTTTTTATAGGTGGCTGTTTGCCTCTGGAATTATCTGGGTTTTTCATTTGTAATCACCAGTATTTTTAATGGTTTTCTGCCTTTGTCCAGAATTAGCCTGTTAGGTGACTATACCTTTGGCAGTGGAAGCTCCCAACAAGAGATCCTCGTTCCGCACAACTGGGAAGTCACTGGATTACTTAACTACACTGTCCCAGTTGGCCAGACACACAAAGATCTGGTTAAGTTTCTGGTTGTTGTTCACACAGATGAAAGAACAAGATATTGGACAGACTGGAAGATGTCAGAGCCTGGCCTGGTTGTTTTTCAAATATCCACAAATAATTTCACATAAGAAGACGGTGCCCAGCTCTTTGGAAACAGAATCAAAACACAATTCCAAAGTCTGTGTATTTACCTTTAAAATGAAAATTGATTACATAAGTTGTCTGTCAGAATCATTACCCTAAAATAATGGAGGAAAAGTCAGAAGTTCCCAAATTTCCCTTCTAATACCCTCTACTACAAATCGTGATAATAATGCAAGAATCTTAGCCTGATGCCTTACTGTATTGATTTTTCTCCTTAGAAAAAGTGATGATCAGTCTGGCTTGTGCAAGAAATCAGTGAGACAGTTGGGAGCAGAAGTCCACTGCCTACTGAAAGGCCGTTTTTCTGTCTTCAAATTATAGCGCTTTTATTGTTTTTCTTCTGATTCTTGGTATAAGTCAAAGTCTTAACTTCAGCTTAAATCTTTGTGACTGGAAATTCTATAGCATCCAGTAAAACATACTGTATAAAATGTATCATGAGATCATAAGACTGCCATTCACTGAGATCTGAATTTTTTAAATTTCAAGAGTATTGATAATTTTATTGTAAATAACCTCTCCTAGTTCAGGTCACTAGTGTAGACACAAAGTTTGGGGAAATTGAATAACAAAGCTAATAGAAGAAGAACACAGCTTTATCCTTTGTAGCTATGAAATCATTAACAATGAAATGTCCTTCCTTATAAAATCTGTCATTTCTTTCATAAGAAAAACTTTGCTACAATTTCTAAGTAAAAAATTTAGTATCCTATTTTTATTAAGATAACTGTAAGTATCAGGATAATAAATATTGGAATTTTTAATAATATTAATATTGCTAAAGAATTTAAAATTAAATGTATGCTTGTGAGATTAAATTTCTTGTAATATTGAACGCATGCTAAAACCTGGAAGACTGAAGCGTCTTTGGCCTACTTTAGCATAACTAAACAGTGATAAAACCTCACTTATTGTATCACTTCTCACACCATAAACTGTATACCAAATGAAATATTGCAATTGTATGTGGAAGAGGGGAAAAGATTCTTGCAATGTCAAAAGAGGAAAATTTTGTCTTTTTCCTCAAGACTGAAGTGCAATACTTAAATTGTCCCTAATAACATTTCTTAGAATTGAGTATTTCATACCATGCAGTTATCTAGCATCAATGAATTAAAGAATATTAAAATATCCACAACAGACTGGACTGGAATTTTTCAGAAAATGTGGAAAAAAGGCACATATTTAATATTTATTGTGACTGGACTATAATACCCAAGATGGTTCCTATGAAAAAAAAATTATTCTTACTCTATTTTTACTCTTTGATTAGAAGTTCAAATATGTCAAACTCACAATCTTTGGGACATGAAAGAAATTATACTGAAACCAGTGGAATTTATGAGGAGAGAGAGCTTTTGTGATTGGACAAACTTTAATGAATTTTGCTGGCAAAACCAAAAAAATTGTCTTATTTTTGTTTATTCAACAAATAAAAAAAAATTGCAGAAAGGGGATCAGTTTTGCTGATTGCCAAGAAATCATGACTTACTGCAGCAACAAGTTTCCCATTTGATTGGGGTAGTAAATGTAGTACTTCACCTATTTAAATGGAGAAGAATGACTAAGTTAGAGGAGTGTGTCGGCTTTTGTAAATTTACTTTGAAGTTGAGTGAGGACACTTGAGGTCAGAACAAAATACACCAACTGAACTCCATAAAAATTGTAGTAAAACAGTTTTCTTAAGATTTTTATTCAACAATTATGGATTAGTAGTTAATGGCATTGTATAACCTTTATCATAAAGAAAGCATGACATTAATTAAAGTAAACCTTATTTTTCTTTCCTGTTTAATATCAGGTCATTCTGACCATGTTTTCCACTCTAATTCTCCTCGAGCCTAATTGTTAATAGGCTTAACAATTATTTTTCCTATTTTCTGGTAGCTTAGACGCCTTTATGCCCCTTAGTAACCCTGTTCTAAAAACACTTCACCTAATATAACTTCAACTCCCTTTTATCAAACAGGATTCCCACACCCCTGCAAGCCTCTGCTGATGACTCCATTGAAGACACACAAAGTCATAAAATTTGTACCACTAATCACAAATCTCTTTTTTTAGCTACTTTTCCTAAAAAGTAATTACAGGCAATTTTCTTATCTGATTTTCATCAAGGAGAACATGGCATTATTTTGGTATTTCCTCATGGTGATGTGGTTTTTGCTGTTTCTACTTTAATTGAACAAAAATCAGAAATTTTTTGTTAAATTATTAATAAAATGATTATGCATTGCTTTGTAATGAATATAAGATCTGATTCATTTCAAATGAATATTAAAATATTACATACAAGCATTGGAAGCCTCCTCAAACAAGCAACTTGTAGATATCACAGATCATCTTCCCTCTCATCAGATTACATTCAAGGTGTTGAGTAACATAATGCAGAAACAACTGTTGGAAACCTGAGGGGAACATTCATCTGCCATTCCAAAATGACAGAATTCTACTGAATAGAACATATCCAGGCACTCAGAAAAAGTATTTAATTCACTCTGCAGTGAGTGTACATGCCTTTACACCTATGAATGTTTTAAGCCTTTTTTCTATGTCATTAATTTAATGAATTTTCTTTACCTCATTATAGTACTTATGATAATATATTAATTGAAAAATTATTTCTGTAAAGAAATACATCCTTGATGACTATGAACAACACAAATCTGACTACTTTTTAGGAATTAAAAATCTCAGTAAAAGGAGATCTATGGGAAGATGAAGCGAGGGATGGTGTTTTGGTATTGGTTTTAATATTTATAGTTTGAGTTAGCAATTTAAGGAAAAAAACAAAACAAAGCACAGAAAACTATGTAGAACTTCCACTGCTGGGTGTTTCTGAGCCTGCTGATTTTCTCCAGATCCAGCACACCATATCCTGTATTTCAGAAGTTTTGATGGAGGTCAGTGAGCTACATCCAAGACCTTTGGCTCCATCCTCTCTGGTACAGTTTGTTTTTTAGTGTTTTTTGGGTTTTTACACATTCAGGAGGGTAGAACTAGCTCAGTTTGCAGCTGCCCTATGTCTTCAACATCACAAGTGATTTCCTGAGATACCTCAGTAACTTAAACATACCTTTTTCAAAGCTCTGACCTGAGGCCATTTTTTATTTTTCTCCTCAAAAACCTGACAGAGAAATCAGTTACTCTTCAAAAATTCCAACACTGCTTAGTTCTCAGCACAATAACTGTAAAGGCTGGAAGAACAACAAAAGCACTTGTAGTCTTCCTCTGCCAAATTTCCTTGCCACAGCCCATTTCCTTTCTTGTAGATATGGAGCTTCTTTCTTTCCTGTCTCCACAACTGGTGGTGGTCTTCTTTGTTCCAACTTCCGAACTAATTTTCCTGTTCCTGTGATTTTGGAACTAAAATCAGCCTCTTCATTCTTTATGGTTATGCACATTTCTTTACATTTCATCCTCACTGAAAAAATGTGTTATACCATGTTATATAGTTTTTCATACAGTTTTAGTGTTGTGAAGTTTCTGTTTTATTTTTACCGATTTCTTTTTTGGTTGGTTGATTTTTGGGGTTGGTTTTTTTTGGTTTTGTTTCTTTCCCATGTTTGTTTTTTTTTAACCTTTTCAAATCCAACACCAAAGTAAAACACTGTAATTCAGAAGTGCAGGAAAAGCAGTAATGTAGGAGGCACATGTAGATCAACAAAACTAGGCTACATCCTCTGCAATCTTATGAAGACTCGCATATCCTTGCCTCCATAGGCACATCAACAGGTCAAAGAGTACTTAGTGCAAAATTGAAAGAGCAATTTAGAGTCCATGGAAACATTCTTACCTTTAATTAATTTTTCCTATTCTGTATCTCATACAGCAGACAGTGGAAAATAAATTCTGGATCATCTTTCCTTATTTTTAATCCTACAGTGGTGTTTTGCCACCCTGAGCTAAGGATGGAAGAAAACAATCATGGCATGCTTTGGGTTGGAAGGGACCTTAAAGGTCATCTAGTTCCAAACCCTCTGTCCTGGAAGGGACACCTTCCACTAGACCAGGCTGCATGATTAACACTAAATTTTTAGCAGCTTGAATAATTTGCCATGTATGATATGAATAATATTTACACTTGCCTTTGCATAATATTCTTATCTTCAGAATTTTGTGATTAACATTTTTTGATCACTGAAAAGCCTAATAGCTTGAATCTATAGTTACAGGCAAGTAAGTTGTGGATAGCTTACAATTTATTATGAAATCACCTATAAAGGGTTAATATGGGTCATAGAGATGCATTTTTATAATTATTTCTCAATGATTTATCTCACACAGTAAGTCTCTGGGCTGCAGAAATAGATGTCATGATCTGTCAAAAACTGTGACCTGTAAATCTTGTCCTACTCCATACACTACCCATTGTTACCTAGCATCATTAAGATATGCATATTATTTATGTTGTGAAATACTTAATTCTATATGATCCAAATTTTTGTCTTTGAATTAAGTGGTTTTCTTTAATGTTATCATAATCTTTTTTCAATGATACTCTTTGTGCTGTGGTTCAATGGCAAGACTTTACTTTTGGGTGAAAAAAGGGAAAAAAAGGACTAAAAAATTTTTGTTTGTTTGTTTGTTTACGTCTAGCTTGTAATTTTGGTACACACCAAATTGAATGTATATGTCCAAGACAATGATAAGACGCATCATATATTTAGAAAGACAAAATCAGTTTACCTCAGCATAGTTTTCATTGCTCTTTTCATTCTATTTTTGAGTGCAACATCTGAATCAAGAATATGCCAGGAGGTTTATTATTCTTTAACTGCATTGTACTTAACAGTAATTTTCCCTTTTAAATACCAAACAGTCAGATGGTTATAATTAAATTCCTAGGAATATTATGTACTAGCATGACAGCCATTATATACTCATTGGATTATATATGCACATCCTAGTACTTCTATAGTTCTAAATATGTAATTAAAAAACCAAAAAAAACCAAAAAAAAAACCTATCTGGAGTTGTCTTGAACCTAGGTCATTTTTGCTTGTCAACAAATTGAGTTAAAAACATAGAATATTGAATTTATGGAGCTGTGAACAGAAAGACTAAGGCTTGATAGAATAATAAGTGAACACAGAGGTTTCATATCACAGAAAGTATAAATGAAATATTGAGTCCATGTAGTCTTCCTGTGTTTTGAATGTGATAAACCTGGCTAGTTTTCTATACACAGGAGCTGAAAACTCCAATGTTGTAAACTGAAGCTCTCCCACAGACTCTTCATGATGACTTAGGGAATAAGTAACAGTTTCTCAAAATTAAAAGATGTAAAGGCACTGGCATTGATGAGATAAATTTATAAAGTTAAAGTACATATTGTCAAATTTACCAGGTTTTTTTCTGACCTAAGAAAAATGCATGCTAATATAGGTCATTTTGTTTTGCCTCTTCGATGTCTCAAATTCAAATACATTTTGTACCTTGAATCTTTCAAGTATTATTTTCAATCCTTCTTAATAGATTATTACACTTTTGTGGATCTCTAATTAAATAAATTTAATATAATTTTACTTCGGAATAAAGCAAAGGTTGATTGAGAAGGCAGTAGCTTAGAACTTGGTTCCACCCCTATTGTAATGTGAATGAATTAACCACAGATTCAACCTGCCTAGTGCCTTGGAGGTATGATCTGCCTTTGAAGTCCACTTGAGGGCAAACTTGTTCCTTGTGCTACTTTGCACACTGAAAAAAATATGTATTAAAAATTTGATTTAGTTCATATTGAAAGTGATACATCATCTTCTGAAATGAATTAATCTCTCACTAAAAAGACCAATCACCTTCAGCTGCAGATAGAGTGCATCCTCTATTAAATCAGATGCATTATTCACTGCATCAAATATATCACTTGTTAATTAAGACTCTACATTTGTATCAAAGCCTTGAATCAAATACATCATCCATTAAATCTTATCAATATTGAATAAAATAAATTGCGTGTTAAGTGGAGGCATCACCCAATTATAACATGAAGCCTAATAATGTTACAAAGTTTTGCAGTGCTTTCCACTGCTGGAGTGTATTCTGACCTGTGTTTAGTATTTTGATAGCTTGAAATCTCGGGGAAATCTCAGCAAGCGAGTAACAAGCCTTGATGTCTTTTTCCTTAAGGGTAATATAAATCATTCTTGGATTGTTTGAATGGTCCCATAAAGCTGCAAGGGGTGCTGTTCCTCTCAGGAGAGGATCAATAAAGTTAGGTCAGAATAAGAAAAATTATGACCCTTGCAAGTGTTACTGAAGTATCCTGCAAGATGCTTCATCATTGACATGAAATCAGCGACAGCTGCGATTAATGGCAACCTCGCTGGCTGGTCCTGGGAGGGGCTTTGTGAGGGCAAATGCACATGGCCAGGACAGAGACGGTAAATGCACTTTTTAGCTTTAACTGCACAGTGTAGGTGCTACCAGGGATAACACACAGCTCCTTCCAGACTAATACAGTGTGACTAGATGTTCTGTGATAATGTGACTGTGCTTCTGCTTTGTGAAACTGATCACTTATAATGAGTATCTCCGTTTCTCTGGAGCTAGTGCTGATCATCATCTTGAAGATTTAGCCTAAATCTCTCAGGTGAAAGAGAGGTGGGTATATCTATGCACAGGAGCAAAATAATGCTTAGCAATAAGAAAGAAATTTTCAGCAATAACTCCCAAAGGCACTTTCTAAACACAATTCTTTTAACTTCTGCCTAACTTTAAAGTTACCTTCATGTCAATATTGTTTTCCCTCTTTATGTGCTCAGGCTGGAGCAAGTTTACATGCTATTTAGATTAATCAGTTATACTGGTTATATCTGGTAGGAAATTTTGTGCTTTTTCTCCTGTATGTCTGCTGAAATTTTAAGCTATTTTTTTTATTGATGTGTTTTTCACCTCACAACACTTTTTGCAAAGGGAAAAGAGAATGTTGCCAGAAATGCAGTTTAATTCTTTGCTCTCTTTCGTAGCCCAAACTGCATTTGCCACTTAAACTCATCTATTTTTTCTCCTGTGCATGTATTTTTGTGGTTTCTCTATCTCTTTCTTCATTTTGTTAAGCATCTTGACCATTTTCCACTATCTCACACCAAAACTCAGACTCTTTTGGTCAATGGATTTCTCCCTGTCTAAAACATTTTGTTATTTTAGCTTGAACACTAATTTTTCCTCGTCTTAATATTTCTTTTAGCATGAGCTTCATTTTTTCTATTTTACTTGTACTAGCACTACCAAATGCAAATTTTAAAAAGTCATAAGCATTCCTATTACAAGATCATTTGAAGATATAAGAAATTTTAAAATCAATATATCTGGGATTGTTTAATTTTTTGGGTTAAGAGAGTTTTGTCTGTTTTAGTTATCTACATTTATTTTTACTTAGTGTCAAGAAATATGCCAACTGCTCCTCAGTAAAAGGAGACTGAGTTGAAAGAAGAGTATCAGATAGCAGAAGTATCACAGTAAAAATAATAAGTTGTCAAATCTGGGGCCTAGTACCTTATTTTTAAGTCTTAGTCCTGGTCCCTTAACTTTACTGACACTTTCTATAAAGGGAATTGCATTTCCTGTGTCCAGTTTGCAGTTTGTGGTAGACCTTCGCATTTTATCACACTTACGTAGAAAATGGCCATTTCCTCTTGGGTTTTCAGTGTAAGTACTGTTAAAGCTTCCCATGACTCACCACACATTGGTAATCTGATTCTTAGACAGAACTCATTGTTCCTTGTCAGAGTGGCAACTTTTCAGTTAATATTCGTTGATGCAGCAACAGGTAGTATGCTGAAACGTATTTTCATAGCAAAGAAAAGAACCAGAATCTAAGTTCAATCTAAGATTGAATGAAATTGAGAAACTCGAGAAAAATAAAGCCAAATTCTGAAAGATTTGTATACATTGTATCTAAAGACAGACATTTTTAGACAGTTGTACTACATACCTGCAGTTGGAGATATCCAGTGTTTCCAAGGCTGATTCTGTTCATCTCCAGAGCAAGATCCATTAAACTTAATTACAATAAGAAACCTATTTCTGTTACACAAATAATATTCTCATGTAACCTAATTTAAAATAATTGCCTACATTGCTTTTCAGAAGGGAAAACAAAAACTAAAAGAAGTGCTGACTTATTGAAAATGGTTGTAATTATATTATTATGTTGTATTTTGCTTACAGCTTTTCTGGTACTTTGGTTACAATTTTTTTTAACTTGAAATCTGAGGAAAATATAGTGTATTCACTGGTACTAGAGAAAGATCTGGATAAAATCTAATTTACAACTCACAGTTCTAGGTTGAGCAGATATTAATTCAGAGAAAAATCACCAAGGGTTCTCACTGTTATGTAAATAACTTTTATGTTATACTGTTATGTAACCTTTATTTAAAATAACAAAAAGCAAAATAACTTAAAGCATTAAACCAAATGGTTTAATTGTGACTTAAAACCGGAACAGAACAATTATTTTCACCATGACACTTCAATGACACTGAGGGATCTGAAATGAAAAGAAAAAAGATTCTGTTGTATAAGAATTATCGCTTCTGTGCTGAATCATAAAGCCAGTACTAGGAAAAAGAAAGGTCCAATTATCAAGTTGCAATTGATATTATACCTAGGTAGTGGTAATTATTCTGCAATTGACTAAAGAAATAAGCAAATCAAAACCACAACCAAAAAGAAATAGCTTTGCAGTTTTGTTTTTTGCTGTCCTGTCTGTTCTGATTCAAAAATTATATATACTCAAATTATATAACCTAGAAAAAATAAATATGCCACTTTTCAGAGAAGTTTGGTGCTGAGTGGAAGCATAAATGGAATCAGCCTTGATAAGACAACCTAGCATCTTCTGCAGAAGCTTGTACCCTGAGAGTGACCATGAACTAGTGTAACTTGCAGCATGAGGTGAGTAAATATGACAGGGATAAAATGATGTCCTTGTCTCAAAGAAAAATAAGAGAAACCAGAGAGTAGGGCAGAGTAACACCTGGAAAAAAATCAGACAGAGATGACTCTCCAGTTCCCACTTCTCTAGGCAGCAGCAAAGCCAAGGCAAAGTGGACAGCAGCTGTTTTATTAACTTGCCTATTGTGACCAACTGTCTGATCAAGTATGCTACTCCGTGGAAATGTTGCCTATTCTTTAAAAATAAAGAGTAACCTGTTCTGTATGTGAGTACTCCAGAGACATCTCTTATCATACTATTTGCATTTCAATAGCCACGATAAGAAGAAGCTCTGGGACTGGATCTGTACTTGTACAGCTCCAGGTAAAGCTCACAGCATCTCTCAGTGCATGGCAAACACTTCTAAAGGTGTTCTCCAGTAAATGGATGGAATAGTGTAATACTATTATGTAACCTCAGTGCAATGGATCAATTCATCCTTTTGTTTAAATTCTCACCATCATCATTACTCCAAGTACTTTGAAGACAACAGAACTCTACAAATTGTTTTCTAAGCATTGAGCTACAAGACTATTAGAATAAAATAAAAAAGCTTTGAAAAATCCCTAAACCATGTGGAGTTACTTCATCTATATTATTAGTAATTATGACTTTCTTGTTCTTGTCCTGGTGAATAAGAATTCCATGTAGTTTTCACTGGTTCTTACAGAGCACTTGGAACAAAATACAAGTCCCATGTCTGCAGGAAACGGTCTCAAATTTGTACACCTCATGCCTATGTTACTAGAAATTCTTCAATGAATAATTACAAAATAAGCCTATAGATAGACTCATAGATGGATTAAATGCAGTAGTACCAGAGACAAATATTGTATTGCAGCTACAGAGACAGTTAATCAACTGACAGAAATATCTGTATTGTATTTAACTGTTTATACATCACTTTAAAAGAGATCTGAATAGAATTTTCAGGACAAAACATTCCCAAATATTCAAATTCCTGCTATTCATCATTTCAAATATTTTAAGTGAGAGTATACTAGTAAAAAGGCTAGCCTTTTTGTTTACTGAGAGCTATGTTCTTCACAGACTGAAGTTTTTAAGCATTTCAGCATTCTCACAAAATTTGGCTAAAATTACACTTTTATTTTGAGCAAGAGATAAGCTGTTTATATGAAACTAGTAAATTACAACCTTTTGGAGTTTTTAATATGTGAGGTGTTCTCCAGATACATAAAAGGAGAGCGCTAGTGGATATACATCGTGTGTGTAGTAATGATATGTATTCAAGTTACCTACAGTGTGGGCAGTCTAGATTTTTTTTTCTGGATTTCCACACATATTTTTCAGACACTATTTCAAATTCCCTGCTGAATTCTCAGAGACATTAAAAACTGAGATGCCTATCACAAGCACAGCTTTTATCACAAGCACATCAGCTTTTATATATATTCATCCTCTAAGCATGATTAGAAGCCTGTTTCATGCTTGCAATACTATAGAAGAAATGAGAGATGTTAACATGCATTTCAACAGACATATATAGACATTTGCTGTAAATATTTCAAGTAATATGACATGATATTAAATTTTAATTAAAGTTTATAGGAGTTCTGTAGCTTTGACATGGTTTGTTCACTTATTCTAACATGACATAAGTTCTGTTGGCACCTAATTGTGAATAATCACTGACTAGTGTGACTTTAGAGAGTTGCAATTTAGATGATACTCTGTAGCAAGAGATTTTAGAAATGAGGGAGAAAGGATGAAAGCAAGCAAAATTTTATTGAAAGTGTCAGAAAGTTTAGGGAAAGACCAGAATTGGACTTGATGCAGTTTTTCTGTATTTCTCACAACAGGACATGCCTTTTCTAGAAGGAATTAAATTATTCTGCATTACACAACAAGGAGTCAAGTGATAGCATGGAGATGATATGGGATTAGAAGATCTTTGATATTAAATTGTTACTGAACAGCTAGAGATTAAAATATTCTGCTGTTTATTGTAGGATCAACTCAGAGATGCCGCAGTACTGCGTCTCTGTTACAGAATTCCTATCACAGTGAAGCAGACTTGCTCTGGATGTGGCCCTTTTTGATTCAGAATTAAGGTAAAAAACTGCTAAACTGCATGGATGAATTCCTATGCACAGAGGCCTGGATTCATAAAGTGATCTGTAACCTACCTGCAATGAATTTAGAATCTTAAAAGGCACAGTGATCTGTTTTACAAAAGTAAGGCATATCAATCTACAGATCTGTCAAGTCAATGCCTTTCATAACTGTTATTCTCTTTTTCTAAAAAGCAGATATTTTTATCTTTTTCCCTTGACTACAAATCTTAGTTTAGGACACAGCTAGGAGCAAAAAACAGCAGGAAAATTTTCCTTTTGATCCAGCTACTATTAGGAGATACTCCTAACAATAGGATAGACTTTTGTTTGGAGATTTGCAGTCTAAGCCCAAAGAGATAGAGGTGTTTTGGAACAACCTTAATAGTTGCAGGCTCAGCTGAAAGTTGGATGTAGACTCATTTTTAGTTACGTATTACAGTTGTGTTTACTAAATTTCAAAGTAAATTTCATGACTTAGTTTACAATGCCGACAGCAGTTTAGGAATGCCCTTTTTCCTGGGTGTACATGTTTACTGTTGGCAGCGACTAGTAAAGCAGCAGTGACATAAATTAGATGATTACAGAAAATAAAAAGTTCTGATTCAGTAATACATTTCCAAAGGTCAGTGAAAATCTTCACTTTTAAAATCCCTTCAATCCTTATTGATCTATTTAGTGCTGCTGTATTATACTACCTGTTTAATCTGACCGTCTTTAGAAATGTATCTTGTATACTGATAGCTCAAGGAAAATTTAGCATCTAAGATTTGGGAGTCTACCTCTAGTCTTACATCTCCCATGATATCCGTATCTCATGCAGATATGGTATACATTATATAAGATAAATAAAAATAAAGACAGTATTAGTGGTGCTAGTCTTTAAAAACAGTTTGGATGCTGCTTTCTTATCTGTCGAGAGGAAAAAAGAAAGAGAACTTAGAGTACCTGGTATAAATTCACACAATTTTTAAGATTTCACTATTTTATGCTTTTGTCTCATAGACAAAATTCTGCCTTCAGATACATACAGGTTGATGTTATATTTGTTGATGTCAATGGAACTGCACTTGTTACTTAAAGGTTCCCCTTCAGCTGTTTAAAAGGTTATAAGGTCAGAATATTTCCCTTAATCCTTAAATTGGTCTACCTGGTATGTACAATCCATGGAGATTCTTCTACAAGTGTCTTCTTCTAGTCAGTGTTAGGAGTAACTTCCTCTGTGTCTTTCCATTGTAAAATATAATCAACAGAAAACTACACAGCAACCCTATATAGCTCGTTATCAGGATGAGTGATTTCATTTCTATATACACCATACTATGAAGATGGGAATACTTAAGCTGTTAGTTCAGTTCTGGTTTCTACAATTTGAGTACGAGGGAGATCTTGTCAGAAAAGACTCTAAACTAAGATTTACTTGTTCAACTGCTTAAAAAAAGTTTTATACTTGTTAATCTTCCAGGAGTACTAAAAAGAGGATTTTATCTCTGACATTTGGAGAGGACATAGAAGGATGGAAAGAATAAGTTTTAATGAGATTTCCTTGTGGGATGTAGTTATGATTCTGGTATTTATTAGTGGGCATTTATTTGAATATGAAAAGCAACCCATTATAAGAGTGAGGTGATTGAATATATATCCTTTGCTCCACATGCTGTCATTCAAAGTTGTTGTCAGTTATATAGAGGTTGAGGGGTTCTTTTCATTTTTGTATGAGAGTTTGTTGGGTTTTTTTTCTTTTTGTTCTGATGTTTTTCTTCCTGGCAGGAGGAAGCAGGAAGGTTAACGCATCAGGAAATAAAGTAGAGAAATTATTTTCAGGTTTCTTAGAATATATATATGTTCAAGACACCATTGAATAGCTGTGATGTTTAGCATTTTTCATCTGTGGTTTTTAGTATTTAAATTACTTTTTCAGTTATTTGAGTTTATTATTACGAGTCTTTGTCTTTTCTTAAGAAAATTCAAGTTGCAAGAGGGAAAGAAGCATATTATTCTGGAAAAGTACTATTTCAGAGCATTCAGAAAAGGAAATACAAAAGTACAAGAAATACTGTGCTGTCAGAGGTGTTGACTATTCCAAATTCTCATTATTCTTATGTTTGCTGTCTAGCTAATGTCTAACTGACCTAGCCAATTTTATTGTAATGGGTATCAAATCAGTGAACTGACTGGGTTTACTCCAGTGTATCCCAGGTCCATTGCAAATATCCTGTGTAAGCACAGTGCTCTGCACATTTTCAATTGCCTGTCAAGGTTTTGATTTATCTTCATTTTTTAAAGATGATGGCATCTTTTTAACAGAATTTTGTCATGACCATCTCCTCATGGAGATATATATACATGGCCTATATATTTCTAAACAATGAAGGCTCGTATAGATTAGTTTACAGTTAGTTACAGGCACAATAAGAGTATATGTAATGAAGTATATCCAAACTAAGTAATCTCTTACATTTTAAAAGAAACTAGAACCTAACCTTGTTAGACAAAAAGACTGTAGAGGGCAGTGTTATACCCCCACCAAAAAGGTCTTTCGCTCCAGATGTTTGGCAATCTGATTATCAGGTCCCTTACACCAATGGAATAATGACTCTATTGAAGTCAAGGAAATTACATCAGTGTATAAGCCCAGTATTTCCAAATCACTGCATAAACTTGACAGATAGAAAATCAATAGCACACAATTCAATCATACCATTAAGCTGCTTGACAGAACGTATATATGAACAATTGATGAACCAAGTATTAAATGAAAGGGTTTGGCACTATATGACTAAGTGTATAATTGATAATTATTGATTGCTATATGAAAACATTAAAGCACATTCAGTACTCTGGGGAGAATGTTTCAAGAGGTGACATACAGCACAAGTGAAGGAGAAAGGAAGGCTGTATATATTACCAGAATAATGTATTTAGAAGAAGTTTTCTCTAAGTCCTTTTATTGTCTGTTTTTGTTTGTGTGTGATATTAGCTCATTTTTGTGTTGTTTCCAGAAATGGAACAGAAAAAACCAAAACCGAAAACAAAACCCAAACCAACCTCCTGCTAGTGCAAACAGATTTGGAAATGTAAACAGAAAAAACAAATAGTGTTGCCTCGTCAGATTTGATTTAAAAGTTCTCAATTTAAAGGGGATAAATTAAACATACCAGTGCAAGGTAAAGTGATGACTCCCATTTTGTTAAAAAAGTGTAACGATTGGGATAATATATTTGTAAACACTTTAATTATAAAGTGAATGATTTCACTAAAATAATGAGCACGAATCTTTGTCCATTAAAACAAAATTAGTCAACGACAAATGTACCAGGCATAATGGATCACTGGCGATCTGCAGGCTTTTCAATTGCTTTGAAAGATAGTTAATTCATTTGACTCACAGACTATTCATCTCCATAAGACAAAGAGGTGATGTGATCCAGTAGCCTTTAAAGGTAAACATCACAACTAGTTTCAGGGAGCAGAAAACCCTGCTGTGAGCAGCTGAGAAGCACAGAAAGGAGGTTTATGTTTCAAACCAAGTTTATTCACTTCCTCTCTCTGCTGCACTGTGGGAGTGAGTTCCACAAGAGTTAACAATTATTTCTGACTTCTAACTCATTTCTGGTAAGATATTCATAAAATTGTTTGCAAATCAAATGAAAGGAAATATTGTTTTGCTCCTGAACAAGGAGCACAATTAGCCCAGGAAGATGCTGTCCCTGTCTTGTTCCCATCTGGTGTCTGTGTGAGCAAAGGTGAGCGGCTGCACTGGGGAAGTGAGGGCTGAAGGCGAAAAGGAAATAGTAAAGGGATAGAAGATTTCTTTTACTCATGTCATTTCCTCACTCAGCATTTCCATGTGGTGTGCACACAGCTATGCTGGCATAGGAGAAAGGATAACATCTGAGTGGGAGAAAGGCTGTGAGCAGTAGCAGATTAACTGTCCGTGCCACTGAGAGTGAAATCACATGTTTTTGGAGCCTAAAGTTCTGCTTCTGTGCACAGTCAGAATTTCACTGCTTTTCATAAGGCTTGACTCCTAAAGGCCAAGACTATATATGAACTCAGACAGCACTAAATGTTCTTTCCTAATGTTTCCAGCATGGGAGCAGAGAGAGTTGACTTAGTCTGTGCCTGTCCAGATGACTCGATTTTCTCCAACGTACTGTGCAATCAAAGTTTCCCTTTTTTTCCCAAATATCTCTGTAGGCTGCACACTGACACGAAAGCTCTGCATGGATGCCCTCAAAGCGACTCAGCTTCCATATTTGACAAAAAATATTTTCCTATATCAGTGTGGCAATGGATTCAGGGCTGTATAGCCACCCATCTTTTAAAAGGGCTGATTAGCTCTGGTGCAGTGTTGTGCTGCAATGCCAGAAATACCAGCACCTCCCTCCCTTTGTGCAGCACAGATGGGGATTGAGCACTTCTGTGGAGAGGGCTGTGTAGGGGGATACAAGGAAATGTGAGTGAAGGCTTGGCTACTGCAGGCAGTTCTCACATGATGACAGCAGTGATGTTTGCTTCCCAGGACAAATGTTGTGTCATGAGTCTTATAAAACTAAACTTCAATAACGAATGAATAAGACTAATAATAATTATGTTAGTGCAGCTATGTAATTCCCTGGGTATTAATATTTCTTCAGTTCTCAAAACACACCAAAGATAAAAATTATCTTTCAGGGAAATGTAGTATTTTTAAATCTGTAGAGTAAATATTTTATTCCAAGAAAAATTCTTTTCCTGTAATCATAAACTGAAAAATCAGTACATATAGTTAACAAAATGCTTCATCTGTGTTTCAATCAATTCCAACGTTGTCATGCGAATCATGACTAGTGACTCCTTTCTTCTTTAGACATAATTTACAATAGTGAACAAAAAGTAATTTTTAAGTTTTGCTTACCCATTGTGATGCTTAAATATCTATATAATGAGAAAGAAACAAATGTATTTATAAATTAAACTTCAGTTTGTACCTCAATGGCATTTACTGACTAATTTAATTGAAAGTTCTTTGTAGAGACTAAATTCACAAAATGAATTTAATGAGATGGTACTATAAAAATATTTTATTTATTTGGAGATAAATGAAGATATAAACATCTATTATATGTTCTCTGCACTGTGTATTATGGTTGCAGAATATAAATCTATTCTGTACAAGCCAGCTGATGGAAATAGTTCCACTTTCACTATTTGCAACAAAAATGGAGATGACCAGACATGTTCATTTTCCCTGGGATACTGAAATGTGGTTTTCATTATTGCTGCTGGCCTTTTCCTTATCCTAGCTGCAAATTCAGTCAAATGTTGAAAGTGTGCCCTCCAACCATTTGAGATGCAGTCCCAACTGCAACTTTACTATGCTTATCAGAAAAAAAATCCAGAGAACATTTAAAATGAAAAATTCCTGCCAACTTCCTGAGCATAACTAATTTTAAATTTCAGGCATGAAATAAGAATTAAAGGATGTCATAGCACAAGTCACAGTACAACACTAAAATAATCTAGGTGAAGATGCTCCGTTTGCTAAACAAGCTGTTTCTCATTGATAAATTTTGAGACAGTTCCACTTTGGCACGCACAAGAAGAATGCTCACAAAAGTTTTGAATTACAATAAAGTGTCATGTAAAAAGTTATACAGCTCAGCAGGAAACAAATGTAGGATTTTTGCTTTATGCATGGTTGCTGGTTATTTGGTTTAATTAGCAATGATATGAATGGCAATGGAACTTCCTAAGGTTAATGAAAGCAAGATCTGAATAAAATACCTTATAATCTGGTTTGTATCTGAAAGACTTCCATCTGCAGTTAGTGCTTACCATCGTGCAGAGCTGTATTGAACATTGAAATCAATGATAATCAATATCAGTATGGTGTATCAGTAATAATACAGGTGCCACCTGTATACAGAGCACTTTTGAGATTAAGGACTAATTTACCTTCTTTAAAGTGATTGTTTGCCCCCTATCAGCCTATTGGGTAGAGTTTCAGTCTGCCTTTTGTCACCTCAGAGAAATTAGGAAGTTTTTGCTTTATAGACAGCCTTACTTTATCCACTAATCCACCCTTTGTCATCATCACTACATTAAAATCTATCAGTGGCCATCCTTTTCTATAAGGACCACTGATTATTTTTCATTATAGCCTGAAACAACATGAACCTGCTGACCAAAATATTGGTGGAATTGAGACTGAAAAAGAAAATTTTAAAAGGAACTCACCATTAAGTTTACATTTACATAAATATTTCTAAGAAATGAATTTAGCATGATGAATGGTTTTTCTTTACCTTCTGTGCAGTTTTAAAATACATGATGAGTACAATGTTATTTGGTTTATCTGAAGTAGGAAGAAAAAGAACAAGTCTATATTTATTTAATTTTATCATTTTTCAGCCTAAGATTTTCCTTGAGTTACAGATTTATATTAATTAAAGAAAAAATAACTAAATTTTCTTGTTCTGAATTTTGAGGCCATACATATTCATCTGTTTTATCATGTCTGTTTGTATTTGTCTGTGTTTTTTATGTGCTTTGCGTTTATTTTGTGGTTTTGTTTGTTTGTGCATGTATGTGTAGGTATGGTAAACACACAAGTAATTTCATTGTTTTAAAAATGTATTAGGCTAAGTTTTTTTCCTTTGTCTGTTTGGAATGTTCTTGCTAAATTTATCAGAGAGAAAAACACCCCTGTTTAATAATCACCTCTGGTGCATCTCTTTTTAAAAGTATAAGTGAGAAAATGATGGTTAGGTTATCTTCTCAGGGATTTTTTACTTATTACTATTTTTTAAAAAATTAGTATAATGTGTCGAAATGTTAATCTATAACTAACCAGCTGTTATTCTTATTGCTTCCTCTTTGAGTTATTATTAATTTCCCCCTTTTTTCAAATTAACCAGTATTCCAGGTTTTATCCCCCAGCAAGCCTATGAGTAAGGCAGGCACTATTGCATTGCTTCTGAAATGGGAAAGTGGGTCACTGCAAACATGTGCATAAAGTTTGTTCATTGCACATGGTTCACCAGGACCCCAAGCCTCCAGTGGATGTATCCTCCTTCACATGTGTGCTGCTCTACCCTTCCAGTCCAGCTTGGATCAAGCAGTCCATCCAGCAGTCGCCAGTCAGGGTTCAGAGGTCAGCCTGCCAGATGAGCTGCCCAGGGCACAGAGAGAGAACGAGCTGTGCCGTGGTTGGAGCTCTGAGAGAACCTGATTCCTTAAACAATATCTTCACACACTTTGCCCTCCTGACAGCCAAGCCATGGAGCAGTGTATAGAGGAAGACCTGTATTTCCAAGTAAAGGATAATGAGATAGTTATAACAGCACGACAAACTTCTGCTGATATGCAGTAAAGACACAGTTGACCTTAATCATTTTTTCTGCAGGGCATGAAAACTTGAGTAGCATGGATATGAGCCAGGCCACCACATGGCCAAGGGATCAGTATGGTGGATTTACCCAGGAACAGATGTAGCTGGTGAGATTAACAGTAATATGTGAAGAAGGCACTATTTTTAAGCTGAAACAGTAACAATGAACTAGACCTCCAAGATAAAATTAAAGACATGATTGTTCCGCACATGCCTTCTGCAAACTCAGAATTACACTCTTGTTTCTCTCTGTCTTGATGAAATTATATTGGACTCAACAGTTAAGTCATCTCTGCAGTGATTGCTGTTTCCCAAGCCCCAAATTTTGTGCAGTCTTTATGTACACACTTCTAGCTTTATTCATTAACATATGCATTTAATCGTAAGAAGATCTGAGTTCCCTTACACTATCCTATAATTTTATGAACACGTAAGAAGAACAAGCAGTATCGGAATTTTACTATCAATCAAAGCAGTAGATAGAGGCTGCTCAGTTTTTTGGATCCAGGGAAACATGGATCAGAAAGACCACTAAGTCGTTAGGTCCAGTATGTGCTGCTGGAATGGAAGTACAGAAACCATCTGGTAGACAAAAAATTTAAGCAAAACTCCTCTTCGTGACTCCCCTGATGATTTAGAAAATGCAACTATCCTTGTTCTTCTTTTGCCTTCCTCTTCCCTTCATTTTGTAATAATCATAGCAGCTTATAATCAACTATCCATTATAGTGAGGAGATAAGCAGGTTGTGCACAACTGTGTGTGGATAGAAACATCTCCAGTCTAATTTTCACATGGAGCAGTGCTAGTCTTCAAGGACTAGAAATATTTGTATTTTTCCTCTGTATCTGTTATCTTGGCTTTCCATTGCTACATTAGTGAAGAGTTGATTTAAAGAAATTTTGCACTTCTGGTTTGCTTTCCAGTGACACATCACAAAGCAGTTTTTGAAGATAGTCATAATGAGTGTTTTACAGATTGAGAAAATGAGTCTAGGCAACTGATTTATTCAAAATTATGCAGTGAGGGATAGAACCCAGGTTTCCTGGCTCACAGTTCATTGCTCAAAGCGCTATGTAATGCTACGTTACTTTAGAGGATACCTTTAGATGGCAGAAAGTAACCAGAGTAGAATAGCATCTCCTCCTGCTATTCATGTGCAATGTGTGCAGTCAACCTCTCCATTTTCTCATTCCTCAGGGGGTCCATCATCTCTCACCTCCTGTTTGGCAGACCCTACACTAAGTAATGCTGCACAGGGTTAAGAGAAAAGGAAGAAAGAACTAGAGAGAAGGGATGGCAGCTGTGCTGCAAAAGAGAACTATAGCAGTCCTTTTTAGTCTACAAAGCGTTTAGCATTCACACTTTACATTCTAGAAGAAACTTTTATCATGTCTATCACAGAGACACCACAGGCAACGAAACCAAGGGAAAAAGAATAATTAAAAATTCTTACTCCATAGGACATGGCTGAGTTTGTTTTTAATTCTAATTTATTTTGGCAATTTTCCCTGTAAATATTCTTTTATTATTTATAATGTTTATACTGTATTAATTCAATCTGTGATCCCTCTTCCCCAAGTTCAGCCTCACTTACACCTGGAGTAAACTCACTTGTATCCAACATTTGCGATTTGCCAGTCAGCAGCTGTATGAATAATAGCAATGTTTGCTGAAAAGAAATTTCTTTAGTGAGGAATGTTGAAATGACAGGCTTCTAGGGGGAAACATGGGAAAGATGTAAACACAGGTCTCAACTTTTATTCACCACATCCTGTTACAGACACTCTGAGCAATTTTTATGAGGGTTTTTTAATGCCTGTATGTTCTAATATATCAGTCAAAGGCAGAGCAGACTAAGAGGTTGCAAGCAGAAATTCGGTGTGAGATTTTTAATGGGAGTATCTTAAAAAGATTAAGTAGATTAAAATTAAAAGATTTACAGTAGTAAATTCAGCTTCTACCTGACATCATGAACATCTTTGTATAAATAAGTGTTAAATGGCATGGCTTCACATATATAGGAAGGCTGCTCTTCACCTTTCAGTTTGGGTTGCTATGTAGAGTGTATTTCAGAGCTGTAGAGACCTTTTACCTTTTTCCTTTTTTTTAAAAAACTTTTTTTTTGTAATTTTGACAGCATTCACCTAATAAATATCTTCAAATAATAATTTGAGGAGGTTGACAAGGGCAGGTCATAAGAAACAGAAAGTAGCATTATTAAATCAAGCTTGGATTAACTGCATTGACAAACATAGACCAGAGTGAAATTATTTTCCTATTACATTTTGAATAGTTTGTGGTTGTCTTGAATTTGTAATTTACTTTTTAAGAGTAAATTTGTCTGGATTTCTCTGTGGGAGCCTCTCTGACAATATTTGTCTCGGCATTGTCCGTGGAGTATTGAGGGTCCAGACAAAGAAGAATTTTGCCTGTGGTTGGTGAAATCATTAAGATGGGGTCCAAATTCGGAAGACTTGGAATAGGGAAGAAACTCATGCTGGGTGTTTGGAGTAAGACGCTAGAACTGGTGTAGGAAACACCTACAGGAGGTCAGCTTTATATGGTAGAATTTGCTCCAAATTTTTGTGTTAAGTGTGTAGTATTAGTGTACTCCTCCCACTTTACAAGGTATTTCATTTTAAGATATGAAAATTAAAATTCTAATACATGCATCTGAGAATATCATCCATATGATTTTACCGTCGTCAATCAAAAAGAAGCTGGCTGCTCCCAAAATTTTCAAAGTGATGTTGCCCTTTTATTCTATATATGATTGGGGAAAAAAAAAAAAACAAATGAGAAAAAAATTCTTGAACTTTCTTATGATCTACTTTCAATGCTATCGTAAGATGTTTCTTTCCATTACAGTTGCAGAATTTGTTCCATCTCTCAAAGTAATGTAATATTTATATATAATTAATGAGATTTTAATCTTGTTAAGCCACTGAGCTTGAAAGAAAAGTATTTTGTTTCTAGATTTATGATATATATTTACTTTTATTTACAGTTTACTAGAGTAGCAATTTTAACCTAGTCTTCCTTCTATGTCTGATTGTTCCCTCCTCTGCTGATGAACTTCTCATTCTTTTGCTGGTTGTGTTTCTTTTTGATTGGATGAAAAAAAAAGAGTCCCCCAAATGAGGAACTCATTCCACAGCAGGCACTGAAAAGCCTCCCACATATTTCCTCCTGCTCCTGAACATAGCTCCAATGTCCTCAGACAGGACTGAGCTTAGTTTTCTCACACTGAGATAACTAACTTTATCACAAGTTTGTCAGAAAAGTTGTGTCTACTGCAGCTTTAAAATGCGACTGAATTTACTAAAGCTATAGAGGCAAGTGTCTGTAGTTACATGATGCATATGGACTAAAATAATTTTTGGCTCATATGTCCCCCTGATTTCCAGTAAGATAACAGAAAAATGTACATGCATACACTGCCCTTTGCAAAAGCCTCAGTCTAGCCCTTCTCCTTAGAGCTTTTTATCCCTGATAGGTGGAATTGTGAAAGAAAACAACAGGTTACAAAAAATGATGATTAATATTTATTATCACCTTATGAACTATAATTCATTCAATTGTTTCCAGTCTAAAAAAAAACCCAACACCCCCCTCCCTTCAAGAAAAAAAAAAAGAAGAAAAAAAAAGTATACTTGAAGAGGTAACAATAAGCTATTCTTGACCTAGGTGGAGCCAAAGAAGTGTTAGACAAAAGACAAAATTTTAAATCAGGGAAGTAATTGAATGACCTCTGCCTGAAAAACTATGCCATAAATTATCTTTACACTCTGTGGAAACATTCTCTTTTGCCTTTAGAGTAAATCAGACAATTTTCAGGCCAAACCAATTTTCTAAATCATAATTAGACAAGAGGCTAAAATAGGTCTTTGTAATGGAAGTGGGTTATAAATTTAACATGATATCCATAATTCATCCCTGAAGAAAAGTCCTTTACATTCTGAAAGCTTGGATAATATAACTTAAAGAGCTGGCCTGCTAAATGGTGTAACAGTCTATCTTGCTTAGTTTACTTTAGAACTTTGATTCATACTGTGCTCAGTTCTTTTCCCAGTGGGAAAGCTAGATTCTTAAACCTCTTTCTCACACTTATTAAAATAATTCCCTCCTCACCAGGACATCAGCCTTGGGCATGCCCAGTTCTTTTGCTAATAATTTTGTCTTTTGCAGTCCTTAGATGAGTTCTGAATTATAATTGACTAGCAAAAAGCTTAATTTTTGTATATATACATGGAAATGCTTAAAATACTATGCTAACAGAGGAAGAAAACATCTGCTGCCATTCAATAGAGCATTAGGCATTTAGCATACACAAAAGAGTGGGAAAGACATGTTTGAGTTACTATGACAAATATGTCAGTAGCCAAGTATATGTTTGAAAAAAACCTTTACATTTTAAAAAAGTGAGTTGCAAAACATATATTTTACATAGCATAATTAGAAACCCTTGATATTTCACCAAGTAGCCAATTGAATTTTCAGATTTCTTTCATTATCATGTCAACCTCCTGCCAATTAACATTCAAACTAATTCATTTAAATCAGATTTTTTTCTTTGCACTTTCATTAGCAAGACAGAGAAGAAAAGAATATTCTCCATATACTGATAACAGCTATGTTTTCCAAGAACTTTTAAAAAGAATATCGCCTTTAATTGTGCCATAGATTCTATCACAGTACAGAAAAATCTATAATGTTTTTATTTTCACTGCTTCAGGTACTGATCAGAAGTTTCTACAATGCAGATCAGAGATAGTTATCATGGAATAAATCTGACAAGCTGTTACTCAAGGCTAAAGTAGTTCATTTGTAAAACTAAACTACATAGGTACCAAAATAAGAAAGCCAGAGTCTCTTTTACAGTAGATTCTAAATCTGTCATTTAGCTAAATGACACAGTAGTCCTCAACAGAGGAAATCATCACTCTAACACCACTGTACCAGCAAGCAACCTGCTCACTGGATCCTTGATGACATTTCACATTTAAAACATTTGGCCAAAACCACTGACCACTTGCTTTGCTCTTACAACAAATTTGCTAAGTCCATTCTCTTTTTGACCTCATTTTCAGAAACTGTGTTTCACCATTCTGGTCTTTTTCTAGGCCACAAGCAAGAGTGGCCCCATGCCAGCATTGTTTGTCTCACTGACGGCTGTTTTGAGAATTTTGAATCAACATCTAATTGAGCAGACAAGCTGTCTCTATTTGCCCCTACATATCCATTTGTGGTTTTTCATCCTCCCGCAGAAATACTTTCTCATAACAAGCCTTTGATTAGATTGCATGCTCTTAAAGACAGGTATTGTCTTTCTACTAACTGTGTGTACAGATCAACTTTAATAAGGCCTTGAAACTTGTTTGGCCTTTGGTCAATACTGTGATAGTAACAGATGATAAGTTTGTCTGATTCCTGACTTTCAATACTCCTCTGTTTTTCTGTACAACACCCTGAATGCTGCCCCTGCTGCAGCCTTTCCTTTTTTTCTGCTGTAATTGCCTTCCCGTGCTAACAACCTAGTGAATAATATATGTTCACATTAGAGTGTTTGGCCCTGTGGGAGGACGTTCCAGCCACCTCAGTGGTTTTTTCAAACATGCTACTGTATGTGACACTATGAGATAAAGTAAGTAAACAACCAGATTGCAATTTGAATGGGTGCCACAGCTCAGATCTATGAATGCCCAAACAGAATAAAGAACCTTTCTGGTCAGCACCGTATATTTGATAATTGGAGAAGTATCTTGCAATTACTTTCATTCTTTTGATTTAAGGGATTTGCAGAACAATGAAATGAGGATTATTAATGTTCTCTGAACATTTTACACATGACAAAAGTGAGGTCCTCTGAGGTAAAATTACTCGTACAAGGTCACACAAGAAAACAGTGGAACAAGAAACATAATTTGTTTTTTGTATTGTTGTCTAGAATTAACCCCATACATAATGGGTGAAATTCCAGGGAAGTCAACAACACTAAGATTTTACTGAGTGGCATGGTTGCAGGGCAGGAGGGCAGGTCACAAAACATTTGCAATTTTCTTAAGGTATAAAGCCTGTTACAAAAATCGGGTAATGTGATTGCACAAGATTTACAAAGGCAAAAAGTGTGTTTAAACCTATAAATATGAAGGCTTACGGCTACTTATATCAGAGCGCAAAGTGGGAAATGTGACAGTTAGGCAGTAACCTTTCCTTTATACCATGCACCACATTTGCCCCATGATTGGAGGGAGTAAACTCAAGGACAAAGGGAGCAAGGAGCAAACCATTTGGTAATCTTATCATGTAGCTTCTGCAAAATATTCCCCGCAGTGTAGAATTGTTCAAAGTTGCACATGCTGTGTGTTGCTGAGTGAGAAAACTGGCTGCCGTGCACTGAGATATATTGAGAGGAGAAAGAAACTCGGTGACCTGTTAATAGGCATGCTGTGTGTGGTCTCTCCTGGCTACGAGTCCCTGTATTAGTGATCAGCTGTATCCTTTTCAAACTAGACACAGCTTAAGTTTTACTGATTGTTGCAATGGTTTTGAGTCTGGGAGACGAGCAGTTTATAAATATTTTTCAATAGCAGGTGACTCCTATACATCTCAAAAGGAGCAACTTTCTTCCTGTTCAGTCCCCTCCTTTCATTTTTCACACTGAACATAGATTAGCTGTTAATTAAATCAAATACAGCACTCCAGTAAAGCTGGCTTTTAAATTTAATTCTATGAATAATAAAACTAAAACACATACTTAAGATTATTTTTAAATGTTGTTGTCCAATGTTTGTCAGCTATGCAATACTTTTGTATCTCTTTAGAAGCCTTGATTTTTGAAAATGATGAGAAAATATAATTTCCACTTATATCAGGTTAGACACTGTAGGACTATATTTTCTTGACATCTTCAAAAACTAGGAAATCATGAAACTCTAGATTAAAAAAAAAAAGTGAAGCTAGTGCTTTACTTGGGCACAAACCTTGAGATCATCCAAGAGAATTTCAAAGGATGTCAAGAAATATCCACCTGTAGGTCTGTTATTAGGACCTCAACTTTCTAGTGGATGGTTTTCTTACAAGTCTGAAAGGCTATCAAAAAGTACAATGTTGTGTGTAAAGCGCTGTTAGCTTCACTACAGGAATATCTGCTGAGTAATAGCTAAAGAATATATTGACACAAAGAGATTTTTTCTGCTTATTTTTCTTTCAGTTTGGATGGTAGTATAGATGGGGAAAAACCTAACAATTTAAAAATATTAATGTCATAGTAAATAACTGGATAACTGGGATATTACAGACTAAAAAAAAATTAGTAATAAATCTCATATTGCTGCATTTTTAGATTCTTCAAAAGTATGGAAGTATGGTTCAGTGAACACAGAAAAAAAATTAATTAAAGGATAGGATGCATTTAAAACCTAAGGATATATCACTGCATAATTTGTGTACAGCCACACAATAGATGGCAATATGCCATGGAGGTAGCAGCTACAACTCTAGTGGAAAAAAGACCAAAAACCTGTAAATGAACAGGATAAGCAGCCTGTTGCTGTCTGATATCAGTACAAAAACTGTTTACAGGTTTGTCTGTCTATCTATATATCTTTCCTCACCAAATTACAAAGATCTCATCGATTAAATACTCCTGGTTTTTTTTTTAATACAAAAATGTAATCTTAGTTCTTTGGGGAAGACAGCACAGCACAGTGTGAAAAATAACATCTCGTGACATACTGATGGAGAGTAAATTTAGCATTAATACCTTTTTTAATGAGCCATAGTGGTTTCTTGTTTTTCTCATTTCAATGTTGCCTCATTGAATGTTTTATGAATGTTTTTCATAAAATAATATGGGGCATTTTTAATATTTTTAATAATAGTGTGCTGAATTTGGATAGTTTCATTTGCAATTTAAGTAATGCTTTGTTCTGATGAGATCTCTGGAGGTGGTTTTGACATTTAAAAGTGATGTGAAGAGATTCAAAGTGATTAAAGCTGTCAAATGTTACCCTAATTGTGTGACTGCAATCTTTTCAGCCTCTTTCAATGAGTGTATACATTATACACGCTGCACAGCACTTCTGTTTAGATTGAGGTTTTTTATTAATGCCATCCTGATTGACAGAAATTATTGCAAGATCACAAGTGGAACTAAATTAGTTTGCCACTGCATTCAAGCAACATGCACAGCCATGAACTTTTAGGATGCAGTTCTCTACTTAACACAGTCCTTCCTCCTTTTCCCCCCAAAAAACCAATGTTATGGTAGTGACAGATGATACCTTTCACATTTATACTGTCATACTAGTTCATAGGAATAAAAAAGTTTTGCCTATATTAGAATTATTTTAACCTTCAGTTTGTATTCAAAATGCTACTTGACAGGTCATTTATTTTAAATATGGTTTCTAGCTAAGAAAACTTAGATACATTCTAATTAATTATGAACAAGTCAGATTTTCATGACTGATATTTTATTAATATCTTGCTATGTATTCATGGAAGGTGTAATACTTATTGATACCTTCTTGTCTATTAAAAATAAGAAAGCTTCAAAACCACTTTGATATCCTTAGATATTCATGTCTTTGCTATCTGGAGTAGTAGTAGTACTCCAATTATTTAAGAATATTTGGATATGTAGTGGGGTTTTTTTTGAACGTAATTAGGTCCAAATGCAATACTGCCTTCATAGATTTGTCTTTCTATACTAGTAGGAATAAAGGGTAAAAATTAAATATTTCAAGATTTTTTTAAATCTTGCAGAATATTTAGTGATGGTGGTGTGGTTTAAAAACCTCTGTGTCACAACTGTTCAAACAGCCAGAAAGAAACGCACTGCGTTTGCTTATGACAAAATGGCTGGTAAGATGCAGCAAAACTTAGATGGCTGTAACCATAATCAGGAGTTTGTTGCAATATTAAATGCAATGACAACTATGTTTCTGAGGATTCTTTAGACAAGGACTGAAGTGTCTGCTGGCCTCCACATTTCAAGTGACCACAGAAATACTGGAAATCTTGAAGCTCCTATCTCACATATCCTGATTAGTCATGCTGCCAGAAGAGCTAAGCAAACATGTAGGCTCAAAAAGAAATCAAAATGAACCTTAATACTGATGATGACAACGGCAATTACTGTGACAAGATTATCTCAACTGAAAATATAGTAGTGAGGACATCACACCGCAGAGAAAAGTTTTTAAGGGGCTCCAAACTCCAGATCAAACACCCTTACAGCTAGGAAATGGCAATATTTGTTAATATTACAATTTGAAAGAAGAAAGAAAGAAAAAAATCTGAGAAAAGTAAAATTTGGGTACAAGTCCTGCAGAAATATGTTGCAAAGAAGCAAAGACACACAACAGAAAAACATTCAGTTTTATTTATGAATAGTTAGAGGATGGTGGAGTGCATTTTAAATGAACACTTCATTCATGCCTGTCTTGTAGGTAGGATGATCGTAGTGAACAGGGGTAGGGGCTACCACCTCTTTCATTTTCTGCTTTTATTTATTATTTTAAAAAGACCCAGAGAAATATTTATGTAGCATGAATCCCAGTAGCACTAAGCTACGACGCAAATAATGCTTTAAAAATTGCCCAAGAACTGCTACAAAGAGATAGGAGGTAATTATCCAAAGGAATTTTTTTCCCCTTGTGTTGCCCAGTTAGATTTGCTTGCAGCTTTCTCCAGCTCAGTGACTCATTGTTATCTGGGCTACAGAGAATAGAAGAATTAACATTTGAAATGTTAATTGTTTTAGTAGTTAATTATTATATTGCTTACTCATTGGTGGTGATTTATTTTCAGTCTATTTTAATGCCATGTTTTGCATTGAGGGAATTATTTGTGTCATTGATACCTTCGGAATGTTGTGCACTTTTCAGTCATGTTTCAGTCTCTTGACAACATTGTTAAGAATTAATTCTAATTCACAATTACAGTGGTTAACAATAAAGCTCAAGTTTTGATGGCTTTAATGTCTGATGAGGATAAGTAATAGACCTGGGTGAATAATTCATAGTGAACATGAATTTCAGTGAATTTGCCAAATAATGTCTGCAAATAATTCCTTAGATTGTTTGCAAGCAGTTCACTGTCAGTATTCCCACATTTGAAAACTGAGCTCATTAGAATGGACACAAGGTCTTTATGGTGTTTTCCTGCTCTCTGGTAGTAATTCTAAAACGGAGTATTTTAATTTACAGAAATGATCATTTGCTTTTTACAAAATGTTTCCCAGTATTTTCTTTAAATTGAGCAATAAAGCAAATGGCTAAAGTGCTTTTACATTAAAGATTAAATTAGAAGTATTTAGATAAGTATTTTCTAAATAAGTTATTTTCAAATCCAGGCTTAATTATTAAAGAATTATTGTGGTTTTTAAAGAACAACTCGCTCTTTCTCATAGTTAGCATTACTTTAAAGTAGAAGCTGCATCTGGTATTGGCTACCTGTAATTATAGGGTGGGGAGGTGTCTGAAAATGTTAAAAATTCAGCATTCTGCTGATAGGTTTGATTTTGTTGTAAGGCAGAAAACACAAGGGATCAGTAAACTAATATGATTCAGCTAAGCTTAACTAAACTGTGTCCTTGATCAATGTTTTAATTACCGCCTCATTCAGCTGCCTGTTATGGTGGCCATGCTTTCACATTATTTCACATTACTGGGTAAATATCTTGTGTTACCACTGCATATGTTAATTTATCCTTGTTGCTCAGGCTGCAGCATTGCCACTGCTTTACTCCCTCCAAGCCAACTTTTGGAACCAGCAAGTGTGCAGCTGCTGGAAGCTGTGCTGAAATGAGGCTGCACACAACTCTTCTGAGGAAGAAGCTGCCTCACTGTTTCATAGCAGGAGCTTATGTTCTGAAAAGAGAGCAAGCGAGAGTGAAAGATTTTTCCTCAATTTTCCCCCCCAGTTTTCTGTTAAATGAACATAAATCCACAGAGGAGTTTTATGTAACTCCACACTGACAGAGCATGCTGTTATCAAGCACATAAAAATGCAGGAAGAACCACACTGTGTCTGACCAAAGGTTCCACCTTGCTGAATATTCTATCCTAAGCAGTAACCAATAGCAGATGTTCAGGGAGGAATATGGAAAATTGATGAGTACAGAAGGCTTAATTCCTTCTGTGTAAATTTTCCCACCTTTCCCAGCTTCCTGATCTGGAAGCCCATTGAAAACTGCCACTGGTAATTTTACTAAATAATTGCCCAGGCTGGCAACTGACAAGTTTATGCAGCAAGAATTACTCAGTTCTCAATGAGTTAGCACCCTCAGCACTCAGAAATTTACAAATCTCTCAAAATTATTACATATATTTCTCACATATCTGAGTAATTTCTATTATACTCATTGAAAGAATCCATCTGTTGGGCAGATGCACTATCAAACACCTTGTTTCTGACTTACAGATACTAAAAAATGCTTTGTGGTATAATTATAATAAAGAAAGCTTTTTAATTTAAGTAGCATTTCCTCCTTACCTGTATGCAGATTTCATAAAAGCCAGTAGACTGTTTGTGCCATCTGAGGGAAACTCATGCCAAAGCGCTTTGTATTCCAAGACCGCTTTTATATGAGTGGCTTTTCAGAGTTTGAACGGGAATAAAAGTGAAAGACATAAAAATCAAATAAACTTGCACCCAATATTAATATATAGGGAACAAGGTTCTCCATTAGGAGCTATAGAATAGTCTCCTTTAGCTGGAGTAAACAAACCAACACTTTTCCCCTGTAATATCTACAAAGTTTTGGAACAGGCAGGATAAAACTACAGTGATGAGTATGAAGTCCCGCCGCAGGCTGTGTGTATGACACGGAAAAATTAAATCCTAAAAGAAGAAAGAAATGTTCAATTAGTACTAATTAACTTTTCCTAGGTATGTGTGTACTTCATGTCTTCTGTAAATATGTGCAAACTCTCATTTGGAGGTGAAATCACTGAACATGGAATAAATTTAGGAGGTTTGGTGAAAGTAGTATCAGTGTGCTTAGTCTTTGGACATGATGCATTTGAAAGGGCACTATCTCAGCTCTTTTACCAGAGCTGTTCTCTTGCTACTGAATGCCTCACACACCAAAATTGCCATCCCGAGATAAAAGTCTGACAAGAAAGGTCATCCTTCAGTTGAGGTCTGAGAACTTTAAAAGTTCAATCCTTGTCAATCATTGAGAGATTTTCAGATCTTGGCATTGTCCATCACACAAGGGTATAATAGTTCTGATATCCTGCTCTTCAAATAAAATGCTAGTTTGGGCTGAATTTGTAGACTGACTTAAGGAAAAAATAAGAAAAAAGAGAAAAAAAACCCAGTTCTGTAAACTTTAGAACATAATGGCTTAGAGAAATGAGAAAGGCCAAATTGGACAATGACCAATGAAATCCTTTTAATCTATCCTCAATTATGCAAGAAATTTGATTTTTTCTAATAGGGAACTAACATAGGCCCTGTGTCACTCACAGCACAGATGGCTGTGAAAATGTGGTCTATTCATTTAAAGTAAAAACACATCCTCATAACAATAATATAGAAGATGGCAAAAGAAGCATTTGCTACATATTAAACAGCACTTTCGCAGAAACGTTTTGTTCAGCTGTTACGGATACCTAGTTAAGCACGTACATTTCAGATTAGCAGCTTTTACTGTTTGGGCTGTGTAATTTGAAAAGGAGGTGAAACGGGAGGACTTTCAAAGTGAGATAGCTAATATATTTAAAATTAGATAGAGAATACATTGATACATAAAATTGTACGGAAAATCACGCTATGAAAAGCCAGTGTACATAAAGGAGACAGAGGAGTCCTGCAACTTCATTTGAATAAAGGGAGAGAGGCCACCGGGGCACATGCCCGCGGGGTTTTCTCTCTTGAGGTTTCGGAGGGCGCAGCCTCCTTTTATCCCAAACTCCAGGCCGCATGTTGCCCTCTTCCTTTCTTCACTGGCTGAGGTACCAGGAAGGTACAGCCTTTTTGAACAGCCTACCACATATTTCCCCCTTGAACCTACTATTTTATCCCAAAGTTCAGAAACTCAGGCTTATGCAGACCCTTGTCTGTTTCAGGAGCCAAGCTGTCTGGGCTCTGTAACAAACCTGATGCCCAAAGTTAGTAGAGACATTAAGACCAAATTCGAAGATGTTAACACCCAAACCTTCACCCATAGAATTGTTTGTAAAGATATTAGCACACATTTTCCCTATCAAAATCAACATGTTTTCCAATAGCTGACAATTTCAAAGTTTTATTCTGTTTCAAAATTAAAATTATACTGTCTGGAATTATTGCATTTTGGGAGTTCCCTTAGAGAACATGGCTCTTCTCTTATTGCAATGAACCACTTATTTGCAAAACCTCTGGGGAGAAATCTTCTTATATTTTTAATTAGAAGCTGGAATTTGGGAGAAATTAACTGCTCCCAAATTTACTTTACATTTTTAACATAAGGCATCCTCTGTAACTCAGAACTATCAACATGCATGATCCAAATCAATGTTAGACTCGACTTGATCCTTGAATTTGCTGTCTGGAGGCTACATGAGCCCTTGGCCTTTCTTGCTGCTTCTCTGCACTCTCTACCTGCTTTGCAAGGTACCCTTTGTCATCTGTGCTTGCTCCAGCTCTGCTCTGCATGGTGCTCTCTCCTACAGCCGTCACTCTCCCCGGCGCTTTGCAGGATTGTGCTCTCCTGTGTGCTCTGGGAAGTGGCTGAGGATGCTGTTCTCAGTCTCACAGTCCTCTTCATTTTCCAGTCACAGAAGAAGGACCTGAACAGGAAAATCGGGGTGATAGGAGTAAGAAGACGAAGTGTCTCAGAATCTCTTTTAAAGGGATTTCCAGCTACTCTTGCTATCAGAGAAGTGGAGACCTTAGGCTGTCTCTTTTCAAGGGAAGGGATTTTAGACTGTCCTCATCATGAAAGGAGTGTGAATGGCCTGTAAAAAGCAGAGATTTCCTATGTGTGCCCTAGGGCACCGGTAAGCCTCAGGAAGGTTCTGCATTGAATGTACTTTTGTCTTGCTTATTCAGTAGCAGAAAAGCAGTCCATCAGCATGGGATGCATGAAGGTACAAATCCAGGCACTTGGGTAGTAGAGAGTCAATGCTTCAGTATAAAGTAGTTTAGCTGCTGTTTCAAATATTGTATAGAGTAATTTTAGGTTAGTGGGAAAGAAAACTCCGTAAAGGGATAGCTTATTCAGGGCTCTCTACAACAAATGTCTGTAAAAAGTTTTTCAGACACACATTTCACAGAACAGACCTTGCCTCCTGATAGCAAGCCCACTCTGCAGACTTGGAATCCTGGTGTGCTATTTCGGTATACTGGAAATATACACCAAAGTATACAGTAATGCTACAAAAGAAGGGAGTAAGAGCAGGCTGAAAGGCTGGAGGGGGAGAATGAGTCTGTGAAAAGATAATATTCAACACTTGTGGGTAGCATTTCATTTTCCTTGTACTTCACAAACATTGACTGATTAATAATCTCACAGCAATACACTGAGTCAGGTAGTACATTTCCTTCCTATTATTATTCCCAGTTGGTGGTGCTACAGAATGTATAGAACTAGATGGGGATGGAGGGGACACATCAAGAGCTGTCTGAATTCTCAGTAGTATCCTAGAGAATTCTTCCTTATTATTTTGATTTAAGCAAATTTTAGCTTTCGAAATCAGAGCCCATAGAGTGCCTCATTAACAACATTTTGCAGGCAGTGCTTCCATTTTTTCATTTCCAATTATAAGGCAACAAGTGAGTTCTTTCTTTGTGTACGACAGCAATGCCAGTTATTTGTGTTTGCAATATATTTGTTGTTTCTGTTGGTGGAGGCAGAGGAAAGAGGCACTGAGTACAGGCAGTGAGTGGTATGCTCTCAGCAGCTGTCACTGCTGTCAATTACTTGGTTTTCATTTATAAAAGGCAATATGGGATCTTTAGCTTTTATAGTACCCAAGAAAGGCTGGTTGGTGATTATTGATTTTATTTAGTCCAGGGGAGCTGCTCACATGCAGACTACAGTGAGTTGTGTGCTTCCTGCTGCTAGCTCTCCTGCCACTTACTGTTTTCAATTATTTATAAAATCCAAGGCACATCATAGAACAGTTCAGAACAGCCTCTGAGACAGGCTGCTTTTACTATGGTAGTGCTCCCTCCATGTGCCTACCATTTCTGTAACAGGAATTGACATGAGCAAATTGCCCTAATGAGGTCTGATGCATTATGAAAGCCTGGACAGTAGAAAACTATACAAATTCTGGTATAACCATCACAAGCTGCGAGTGCCATGGTCATCACTTTCCAAAGTAACCACCGGCTATCAGCAATTTAATGTGCTCTTCTGCAAATGAGTCCATCCAGTTTGTGTTAGCCCTACCTTCTCTGAGTGCTTTGTGTGGATAACAATATGAGCAGGTCTGTTTTTTCAGTGACAGAGAAAATGCTAAAAATGGTTCAGAAAAGCAAAAGAACTGTTTTCTTCACACAAAAAATCCATGAAAAATTGTCAGTAAGGTCTTCAGAAGTAGCTTGATTACAGGCAGATATTGAGAGAAGAAAATAAATTTTAAAAGAGCTTTAAGAAGAAAGAGAACCAAGAAGTCATTCCTGGTCATACTTGTTTACCACTTTTTTCCTTGGAGGTGAAAGCTATGAAAGAATGAGGAGCTGAACTCCTTAGTATTTCTGCCCTCAGTTCTGGGAGCTAAGAGGGGGCATTAAGGCAGTAGTTGAAGGAGGACAAAAGATCAACACATCTTGAAGAAGTGCCTGTGATTCCAGAAAAGAAGATTGGATAAAACCAAAATTTTGTAGGAATTTTTATTACTCTGAAAGGGCTTAAGATATTCTAGTTGTCTTCAAAGTTACACCAGGACAGAAGAGGAGGCAATTGCCATTGTTCAATGAAGCGTAAGCAGAATATAAAAGATCTGGTTGGGAAAAAAAAAAAAAAAAAGAAATGAGGATTAGTTCAAAAATGATTTGTTGACTGGCAAAGAGACAGAAGTCTAAAGTGTCTTACAAGGTATTTCCAAACACATCACTGTTTTACATATATTGGTAAACTGCATACCCAAAGATGTTTCTAGAAATACAGTACATAACTCAAAGTGTGGGAACCCTATGAATTTGCTTTTGTACAAGGGCCTAAAATAATTTTGTCTAGAATAGAATATTCATATTGCTAACAATCACAGAATACAGGGTCTAGTAGTGGCATTTAGAACTCATAATGCTGAAAAGTGAGCACAATATAGTAGGTGCAGATTGTTACTTTCAAGAAGCTGACAAAATAGTCTCATTTAATTCTATTAACCGACCTTTCCACAGTACATTACGTATAAGTCACTTATTTTGTGTTTTTTGCTTTCTCAGAATTGTGTTCCTAACTTCATAGTTCCTTATTTGATCCCCGGAAAAGAGTAAAGTAAAACTTTACCCCGATATCTATTTTTTTAGGTTTATGTTTCAACTAATATAGAGTTCCTCTTTAAATAGTGTTTTGCCTTCTTTTTGTCTTAGTACGCCCCTAGCAGAAGTAATGTAGCTTTTAAATATATTTCCATGAAAATTGCTGAAAAAATACTTCTAAGATTTACTTTGAAAACATATTTACAATTTTGGTGTTAGTCTTTAAAGGAATTTTTTACCTTCATAACTCATACAACTGGCATAGGAAGCAACTACAGAGAACAGTGTACAAGAATGAATATATATTTATGGTAAACTTTCTGAAGTATTCTGTCAGCTGCAGTCCCAAGTGCTTTTAGAGGTTTCTTTTTCTAAAGAGGACAAATTTTTCAACTATAGTTTTCTTTAAGTCAGCCATTCATGATGTAGTTCATACCATCTTCCCAGGATGCTGATAGTAGAGGTGAGGAGTTAGATGCACTTTCCCAGCCCCTAGCACATAAAATTAAGTGGCATAAGAAGCCCAAACATATGGAGGAATGTGTTCCACATTTTCAAGATCTAACTACACTTTAAGAAAAGGAACTAAGATGCCAGAAAGCCACATTGGAATGAAGAGAAGTTTCATCATTCATGTCAGTGGAACTTCTACTCAGCCTATATTAAAAGAAACACATAAAAACCCCTTAACAGCCTTCTGCTTAAATGTTTCAAATTTCTTTTCAGCACTTGTTCATCCAACAGCTTATTAAATCACATATGATGTGCATTGCAAAAAAATATCATGCACAGAGAAATACAGGAAAGTGACAATATGTAAGTGGCACAGTAAAGAATGAAGATACAGTTCTAGACTTTATTCCAAAAAAAGTGTTGTTTGGGGATGGCTTCTGTCACCTGTCTGAAGACTTGCCCTGAATAAGCAGGGTCAAACTCAGACCAGGATGCCTGACCAGAAGGATCAGCTTTCACGGGTCAAGGCTTCTTGTAACAGTCTTCTCCTTTGTACAGGTAGCCCTTATTTTCATTCTTTGTCTTAATTTTCATAGTCTGAATCAAATTTATAGAACCAATTTCATGACAGATTTAATCTTTTCCCTAAATACTTAAAACAAGAAGGCAAACTGTAAATGTGTGGGAACTGTAAGAGAATGTTTATGAGAGTACTCATCATGATAACATTATACACTTCTGGATGAGATTTTTTTTTAAACCGTATTTTTGTTATTGTATTTAAGATAATAATCTTAGAGGACATAAGAAAGAAATTAGATCTCTTTTGTAGCATTTGTTGCAAGTGAGTCAGTCAAAATATCAGATAGGAAAGATCTGGTTTGTGTTACAGTTTATAAATAGTTGCTGCTTTTAAAGCCAGATATGTGATTCATACACTAAATCTTTTCTTTCCTAAAATGCACTAGAAAGCTTGAAAAGCAGTAAAATAAAATGCTTATTTCCTCTGAAGGAAGATATTTTTGAGTTGAGGCATATATTATACTGGGAACTTTTTGTAGCTGAAAAATATTAGATAAAGGCAATATAAAGACACTTCAGAATAATTATTAAAAGCAGCTTAAGTCATCAGCCTGTTTTTACACTAGAGCACATTTATATGCTCATTAACACAAGTGCAGAGGCTTGACATAGATGTGGAGGATCTTCCTATGTGAATTCACCTGCAGAATTGCAGTCCAAATAACAAATTATGCATTTCAGACTGGAAGTTATATACATCCATTGCCACAGAGTGAACAACAGGTCTAAAGAATACTGGAACCCCAAACTAAGCATTCTCTAATAGAAAAGGCATTTTAAGCTTAGTCAATCTAGAATTAAATAAAAATTATATTACCATGAGATCACGGCAATCAATTGGTGGTTTTGCATTCAGTCTAGATTTTTACAGATCAAGTTTTTCTTGAATTAAATAGCAATAGTGATAGTAACATTAATTGCAATAACAATAATGAAAAGGCTTCTATAAATTTGTAAAAACAAATTTATAGAAATAGGAACTGTTCAACTAAACTGAGTCTCTTATTTGTGTGACAATGGAAGTTCAGATTAGAGAAATCACTTTTATTAAAACTATTGTAAACTCCTTCCAACAGCTAAGAAAGAGAGTTATAGTGTTTACCTTAAATTGAAGCAGACATCTCGAGACTTTCCTTTTTTAGTTTTCTTTAAAAAAGAAAACAAAATATAAATAGATAAATAAACAAATAAATAATATATATATATACATACAACCCCATTTTACATTTGCTAGTTCCTGAAACCCCAGTGAAGTCACTAAGAGTCAGATAATAAAGCTAAGCTGTGTGGTGATGGAGTTGTTCTTTTGAACACTCCCACATTTGTTTACATGGAAATGAGTCCTCTTAAGTCAGAACATCTACTATTTTTTACAAAAATAAATTTTCAGTCCAAGGTTCACTTGTACTTCTAGACATTTAGAAAATATTTTCCTGTCTATTTAAACAGGTGCTTTTACTCTCAAAATAGAAATGGGGAATGAAGTGGAATTTTCTGTATATCACAGCGAAATTTGTGAAGAAGGCTCATGTAATCTTGTAGACAAAGTGCACTTGGATGTCAGGCAAGTATTTTTAATAAAATTATAGAGGTAGTTTTAGAAATATCTAGCTAGACATCTGTGATATGTAGACATAAGATTAGTCATCCTTGATGAGAAAAAAAGGTTCTATTATGTGGTTTTAGAATAAACTGAGTATATTAAAGATAAAAGTCTTGTCCTGTCAAATTCAAAGGGGAAATCAGTGGGATTGATCACGTTAATACATTATATGAACAATTTTTCTAGATGGGGTTTTCAGTAAGACAACAGGCTGGACCATGCAGATATTTTAGTCCCTTGGAAACTGTCCCATCTACATTTTGGAGGTAAACATTTAATTTGAAAACTTCTGTTTTCTCCAGAAGTCAATCATTTTATCATTGCCAAAGATTTTGAATTTAATTACTATATGACCATAAACTTGGCCATACTTTCTTGCTCAGATTCATATTCAAATAATCCTACCAGAACTTATATTTAATTCAGTTTGCACTGTTTCTTATTGAAGTTAATCCTTCATACAGTTTGAAAAGCTGTTACTTCAATAGCCAGCCATGCACAGAGAACACAGAAAGGAATGTTTATCACTGAGAGCATTTGTTCCACAGAAACCATCATCAGCTGTGATAAACAGATAAATCCTGGTAAAAGTTTGATTCCCATAACTGCTCAACTTTCTGATATCAAAATATTAACTTCTATGAAGTGAAGCTTTGTAATAGGTGGAATATTGAAATTCTGTCAGGAGTTCTGAAGTTTTCATAATGATTGGGCACACAGCCAAAGAGAACACCTTTTGCATTGTGTACTTTAATCAAACTTCCAGTAAATTTTGTAGCTATTGAAACATAAAGCATATATCCATGGAAAACCTGACAAATTAACATTTATTTAGTTATTTTAACTGATAAAATTCTTAAGCTGTTTTGCAGAGTGCTAAACCCTGGGGTTTTTTTTCTGCTTGCCAATGCATGAATAAATAGCGATTAATTTATATTATACAACTTAAATATGTAAACCTTACAAAAAAAGGTGTGGTTCATTAACTCTAAGTTCAACTTTAGGTATTTATTTGAAAGCCTGTCAAAAATTAGAAGGCCTCATGACCAGCTTCTCAACCCTTTTAAACTAATGAATCTCTATGGAAGTCAATGTCAATTGGCATTGGGGAAAATCTGGTTGCTAATACGTGTATAGTTGAAGAATCTTTTTTCAGTCAGCTGACATTCTTATTCGAGAAATTAAGCAGGGAACATTTCATTAACAGTGGAAGAGAACAAATCTAGTGAAAAACAAGCAAGGCACAGTCAAAGAATCAGACATCAAATGGATGAAAATTGTCCAAGCTCCATTAAAAATAATGTCACTAGAAACCAGCTGAGGTTCAGGACCTTACTTCTTTAATTAAAGTTGATTCCAAGATATAAAACAAGGACCACTATCACACTTTCTGTCTTATTGCATAGCTCTTACCTACACTATTTTAATCAACTGAGTCCAAACTGATCTTAATAAAAATAGATTAGCATTCATCAATATAAGGAGGGAGCATAATATAAGAAAAACATATCCTTGAATCACAAAATTATTATCATTTACTACATGCAGAGGAAATGTTCAATGAAGTTGAACCTTTCCTCAGTTCAGTGGCTGTAATGTGCCTGAGGCCTGTGGGCTCCCTGAACATATTGACAAACTGTTTTTTTTTTGTTTTTTTTTTTTTTTTTTTTTTTTTTTTTTTTTTTTTTTTTTTTTTTTTTTTTTTTTTTTTTTTTTTTNTTTGTTTTGTTTTGTTTTGTTTTGTTTTGTTTTTGTTATTGAATGGACAGAGAGGCATAAAGCCAATTTTGTTCTGAGTTGTTCAGGATAGATACTGAAGAATACAGAGTTGTACTATGCATGCTGAGGTGATTGCACTGGAAATACTGAGAATAAAATCTGGTCTCCTGGTTTTGTATCGCATTAAAATGTCTGTAATTAAAGCCAGACTGTTCATATGCTTTTTAAAGCAATGGATACAATATCTTAATCTTGGAAAAATCCAGATAATGTGTATAGAAAAACCCAGGTTAGCTTTTACTAAGGTTAATTGGGGTGTGCCAGGAAGAATGCCAGCTCAAGGGGTTTCCTAAATGCTGTGGACTTCTCCAAAATCTATTCAAAAGAATTACTTCTACATTCTATTGCTTCATTTATTTTACTTGTCCCCTGCTTTGCCTGATGTCGAAAGACAAAATTGTAATATGTGGAATCTGTTTTTGTGTTCAAGTTGATAGGAACTCCTGGCTTTTAGTAAGGGAACACAGCCTCTCTCTCTAGAAGTCTTGACTTCTAGAGGCCCCCAGACTGGACAATGTGGCAGCACTACTTTTAACCTGGACAGAACAGAGCTGACATATCCTCTCTATTGTTGCTTCATTTCACAGTGAATAATTCATTCATTCAATTCAGAGAACTGTTTTAAGGCCACTGCTTAGGCAGTAGAAAGTTCCTCTTTTTACCAAGGTAAAAAGATAACATATTAAACTGATAAAGAAATGAAACTATCTCTTCACCTGTGGTGAACAAGATGATTTTCATCCCAATGGAAGTCTCCTCATACATTTCATGCAGCACATACCACCAGTGCTCCAAATAAAAGCAGTGATTTTTCAGCTAGAAAAATACTTGTCACAATTTATATGGTTCAAATAGGAGGTAGACTTGGATAGAGCAGAGCAATCCAATCTGAGCCACAGGTAGCTGTAACTCTAGAAATGTGTGCTTTTTCACTAAAAGACCTTGAGGGTTAAAGTCATGACTAAACAGCTTAAAGCTCACAGAGATAAAACCTGAGATAACAACAGAAACATTCTTTGGTCTACCATGATCTCTGATGCTAATGTGAAATAGATCACAGATGAAAGAGTAAACCCCAAAGAATTAATACATCCACATGAGCTGATAAGCTTGAAAAAAATTATTTTTTTCCTTTCTCCAATATTCTCACTTAAAAGATTTCAAATAGGTTTCAGTCATTCTTTTTATTTTATGTTTACTAAAAAGATATATAAAGTAATGGAATTATGACAAGTCTTTTAAAATTCAATTAATTTCTATTGTGAAATCATCTTTTAATAAAGACAAGAAAATCCATTCCCAGGAAGAAGACTATATTTTATCCCTACTTAGATATCAGATATTACAGTCACAAATGTAGAGAACATTTCTGCGGGTCTCAGTTTGAAAGTATGTTAATAAATCTGAGGAAAAATATACTTTTCTTCCTGTAGAGTAGCTTATTAACTTGCACTGTGGAATCTGAAATGTGATTTAAATAATAAATTTTGGAGCCTAGTATCTGCCCAAGATAAAAACCTAAAAGATACCCATTCTCTCTCTTTTTACTTTTATACAGCAAGCTAACGAGGCCAAAAAGCAAAGCAAGAATTGTTTCTCCTGTACAGACAGTCACTGCCTGTTTCTTTGCATAAATATCACTGGGATGTTCACACACACTTATTTCCTTTATTTAATTTCAACCCTCAAACCCATAAGGAAAAAAAATATCAGAGAATCAAGGTCTCAGAAACAAAAGGGAAATCAGAACATGAAATAAAGGAGTAATCCTGGGTTCAGAGTTTAAGAGTTGAAATCTAAAAATTTTTTGAACGAATATTAAAAAGTTGCTAAAATTCAACTTCTATTTTTTTTTTTTTTACAGAGATCATACTTTATTTTTAGTGTTAAACTTTGAAAATGCCTTTCAAGTAGGCTTTACTAGATGCTTTTGTTGAAAATCTGGCCTTTCATTGATCAGTCTGCCTCTTTTCTGTTACGTTGGTTACAACAAATCATGGGTCATCCAAAAAAAAAGAGGAATATTTAAAGGACAGTTTTCAGGAAATATCAAGAGGTTGCAGTAGAATATTTGTCATGATCTGTAATCTTAGAGAGGTATATTATGTTTAATAACATAGCATATACATTACTATTGTCTTTATTAAAAGTGTTTATTAACAGTAAATTACTGTTAATCATTTGATTCATAAAGAAGAAATAAACCTTATTGCTACAGAAGTCACCTTGGTATTTAAGACTAATTTTAGGATGAAACAAATATTTAATATTTTCTTTTGAAACGAGTGAATAACCATTTCACTATGCATGAAACTATGCCAGGCCTCAAACTAAAAGTAAAAATACAAAAGTCTTGTGGTGCTGTATAGGGAGGTTTGCCCAAGCAAAGGTATGGAAACACTTTGGGATAAATTACACCCTAATTTTAATGAAATTGCATAGGAATAATTTAACTGAAAATTTTCCTCACTATGAAATATGGATATTCTTAAATTACTTCTGGTTCTAATCTGTTTTAGGACTGTATATTTGTATTTTCTAAACAGAGTCCCTGCTGCATCTCCCCCCAAATGACTGTATTTCAGAGAGAGTTTATGTGCATGCATGAATTAGTGTGCACATATGAATTACTCGTATCAAACATTTGCTAGTTCAGAACCGTCCTAATTCAGGCTTTGAGTCAAATCTGACACTCATTGGCACCTGGACAAGCACATTAAAGCACATGTTGTGTGTTAGCACCCAATTTGGCTTTAACTTTGCATGTGTCTCCTTCTATAAATTTTCTCCTATGGATCAGCTTTCACGAACACACAATAATACAGGAGGGCAATGATATTTCCCTGTTTCCAAAATACAACAATATGCTTGTAGATTCTTAAAACAAAATACAGGACAGATAATTTGCTTAGCTTTAGATGCTAATGTACAATATATTTTCCCATCTCCTCCCATTTAGTCAAATTACTCCAGAAGAAAAATATCCCTTTTTATTGAAGTACACCAGATTAAAGTGAATTATTAAAATGCATAAAACAAGACAGTAATGTATAATGTGGTTTGTGACAAAATGTACTGTAACCTTAACTGTAATTATATCAAATATATTGATTTAAATTTCATAATCAAATTGTGCAGGTAACGATCCATATCTTTGGTAATTGAGTTGTGTGTGCAAATGTAATTATAGTAATGGTATAAAAATTTGATGATGCCATCTAGATTAGATTGAACTTTGGGTGTACTTTAAAGAATATTCAGGGATTCATAAAAAATCAGTTTATGTGGAACTATATTGTAACACAGGACTGATGTTTTCCCGAGAATGGAGTTTAATCCCTGTTAAAAGTTTGGCCAGAAAAGTTCCAACCAGGAAAGCACCTTCAAGTTATATTCTCCTGTTAAAATATAGGACACAGCTGATGAAAACCTTTGTAGAAGACAGCAACTTTGTTTTGTGTAGAAGCAATTTCAGGTTTTCCTGAATGGGCTTTTTTGGCTAACAGCACTTTTTATAGATGCTAAGAGCTTCAGTGTTCAAAAGCATTCTGAACTTCTGAAATAACGACCAGCAAGATTACATTTTGCAGCGCAGAAGGGAGAAGAGTTTGACAGTTCTCCATAATGCTGAAATTATTAAAGAAATAACCAAAAGAAAACCACCCCTCAGCAGTTCTTTATGTAGTTCCAAATGATCAGTCATCTGAAATAAGATACATGCTCTGGCTTTGTTATCAAATGCTTTCTTGTAATGGACAAACTCATGGTAAGCAGTGCCTATAAATTTTCTATAATCACACATCTTTGTTTAAGAATGAACTATGGAAGTTCTGAACAAAATTTTTAAGATCTGTAGTAAAAATTGAAAAGAAAAAAAAGGAAAGATAAATTGAACTATATCCCTCTTTCTAGAGAAAATTCTTCCTTTTATTTTTTTTCAGCTCATACAGACATTAATCTTAATGTTCTCTATATGTGTTTTTAAATAGCAGATTTTGACTCAAAAGTTCAATTAATTTTTTATGAGTTGATGTGAATTTTCATTTACTTAATGGGAATATGCTGGAGCCATAAAACAACAAATATTTTCTGCAATAATTTATCTCATCCAAAAAAGTGCTGTGATAGAATTTTCCTCACACAAATGTATGTGTTGAATCCACAAGTAAATTCAAAAACATATGAAAATGGTGTGTGTATTTCTTCCTTTTCTAAATCTGCATTATTCTCATACCAACATCGTGTACTTCATTTGTTGCTGGCAGAATCATGTATCCAGAAGAATTTTAATTGCAGTGTTGTGAAGGAGAGTAAGACTAGATTGGCTCAGTACTTGAGAATATAGATTAAAAAAAAAATCAGCTATACATAAATTCAGATTAATCAATTGTGTTACTAGAAGAAGTGAGATTCAAAAGATGTAATTTGAATATGTGTATGGATAGTGACATGGTTGGTAAATATTCAGCCAATTAGAGCTTCCTTGGGCCAAGCACATGAAGAACATTGTATGTTTCTGTCACATGTGATCATGGACACCATTCAAACACAAAAGGGAACTGTTCTTTAGAATTAAGAAAAATGCCATGGCACTTATCTGCTTTCTAAGGCAAACGTGGCTATATGCTCATGGTAACGTGATGAAACCAGAAAGAATATAGGATTGTTTTCTTTTTTATTTATTCTCTCTGTCTTTATTGGGAGAAGATATATTGCATGTAGGAGATATAGGGGTACATTATCTTCTCTAGATCATATCTGAAAAAAAAGGATAAATAAAAAAAGTTCAATAGAAAAGTCTTTCTCTACAAGGACAAAATGTTACTTGTATGAACAAGTCTAACAATGAAAAGAGCAACAAAAATCTTTTTCTGAACAGAGGTGAAGAAGAGAAGGTGACAAGGAACCACATCTCATATTATTAGTTTGCTCAAAACTGTGACTGTGCTTTGTAGTGGCTTTTAAGTAATTTTTTTAAAGTCCTATTCATGTCACAGAAAAAAAACCCCTACTAATATTGATTCTTGCTAATACAACATAAATGCTTCCCAGGTACATTAAAGTCAGTGACGTGTAGTTTAGCAAGAGTATTTTCTCAGTTACACGAATGCTTTGCACAAATCTACCTCTAGAAGGAGGTGGAGATTCTATCAGAGTAATGGCCAGTCTCTTTCACACCTTCGGCCAAAATTGTCCCTGAGTCAGAGGACATAGGTTGGGCACAGAATATTCCCCAGTCACATGCAAATCATGTAATTAATATTCATATTGTGTTTTTTCTTAAAAAAAAAAAAAAATAAGAAAGGTGATTAGTCCAATAGATGACAATATTTATTACTTTAAAACATGTGAGAGCTCCTAGCTACAGTTCACCTAAATTTTGATTCAGAACATGAAAATTCGTGGGACGTATTTGGGCTAAGAGAAATATGAATCCCTGAAAGTTTGGGTTGCCTGAGTCTTATCATAGCTGTGATTACCCTGAGCCCAGCACCTACAGGGAGAAGGTACTGATTCAGCTGGTAATTATGTACATGTCAGAAGCTTAATCATGTCACTTGGCAAGTACCGTAAAACAGAACTAAGAAATATGTGCTTATTAAACTCGGACACAGTTCTTAAACATCTCATTGAAAAAAAAAAATAGGACTGATTAACAATTTTTCTATGTGCTCAGAAAGTCTAGAGAACAGACACATTTCTAAGTATTTGAGATAAAATTTAATAAGTAGTAATGGTCTTAGATTTGAAGAGGAACAGAAAGCAAGATTGTTTTTTCAAGAAGCATTTGTAATTAGGCCTCTGAGCTCATACGTAACCACTGTTATGTTTTCCATTGCATTGAGAACTTAGACATTTTTACAAAGATCAATGGAGCTATACAATGACATGGTACTAAACAAGAGGAAACAATTAAGAATCATCTTATTTGTTTGATATGGCTTATGAACAAAAGATATTTTTGCCTTCAATATCCCTTAAACGCTATGCTTATTTATATGCTAATAAAACAGGTACATCATGATTACATCCCACTGTTTTTAAAATCTAGTTTAATCCTGAGAATAAATAAAATTATCAATTAAGAACATATAAGCAGTATTAGAAATTCAATAGGAAAGATAACATTCAGATCATCTTCTTCTGATAGTCAAAATAATCTTGTATTAAATTTATTTTTCAGTAAAATGAGTGGATTTGACCAGAATTTTTTTTAACTTAATACCAGATCACTTCATTTTTTCCGCCTCCATAAGTCAGCAGTTGTCAGAAGCATAATGTGTTCTTCTTATGACATAATGCATTTGAATGTATTCACTTCTCTTTATTGATCTACTTATGAGTCTTAATAATGTAGAATTATCAGAATTTCTTTGTGAAGTAATAAGTGGAGTGCTTTTGTAGGAAGGCATTTATTTTGTGAGCCAGATGCAGAAACACTAAGAATATCACTAATTGAGACTTAAAGGTATCAGAGAAAAGAATTATGAAAGGAAGAAAGCTGGCCCGAAGTGTTCAGAGAGAAAAAAAAAATTTAAATGTGAAAAAGTCTATGTAAAATATTGATTTATACTTTATTAAATACATTTTGTGTGCAACACAATTGTGTGAGTCAAACTAGGTTTCTGTAGCTTCTCCTAGGAAGAAAAGCTTTCTTTTAAGAATAAAATTATAGCCCTCAATTTCTTCATTCAAAAGCTTTCTGAATGAAATTCAAGATTACCTTTTTTTTTTTTTCTGAAGCGGTTAAATGATTTAGCTGTTCACAGCATAGTTGTCTCCTAATTATACTTTAGATAAAAGAATATTTTAATGGTCTTGCATACAGCAAGCAAATAAAAACAGACAAAATTATCTGAAAGATCTTGCTGATCTTTCAGTTTCATGAGCTATTCTACAGCAAGCTAAAATGGAAGTTATGAATACTTTCATTTCTGAGAGATGGTTAACTTCCACAGTATAAAGCTCTTACTATCCCATTCAGTAGAAATAATTTGCTGCTTTGCACACCTCCTAGGCATAAAGCTGTTGAAGAAGCTATTCTTTAAAATACTGTAATCAGCCACCAGAACTGATTTCTAAAATCCACAGGTGTCTTTCTCACATGCAATTCCTGCTTTTTGAAAGATTAATCTAAATTATTTAAACAATTCAGTAGATATGTGCACTTAGCCACATTCAGCAGTACTCATTTATTTCTAACTTTGATCTCAGCAGTCCCAGTTCAATAAAATGCATAATCACATAAGTGGTCATCAACATAGGGAACTAATAAACAAAAAACATAGATGTGCTGCATAAGCACCTGAAGTGTATGGACATGAGAGCACTCACATCCTGGAAGACACTCCTGATTTAAGCTTTTGGAGTCTGAATCAAGCATCTGGAAGGTAAAAGAAAGATTCATTCACATGGGGTATTTTGTGTTTAGAACTATCATTATAATGACTCAAATGTGAAAAATGTTCTGTTGCCCTATACCCATTCGTAAACATTTTTACAGCTCACAGAGTGTGATTGCAAATGAAATATTAACACCCTAAGAGAGACTGGAAACAGCTGAGGGTCATTACAGGGCTGGCAACAAAAATTATCTAATGCACTTTCTAGAAATAGTGAGAGAAGGTAAACCTGTGATATGAATATCAAATTGTTAATTGTTCAGAGCCATGCACATGTTTTCACAGTCCTGGGAAAGCAAGAAAAGGGTAACAGAAACTTACAAAACCATTGTCTTAATAGAAATACATCTTTTCACATTCAAAAATTATATTTTAGGAAATAAACAGTAACATGCACAGTGACTTAAGATTACTGTTTAGAAGCATTTTGGGAGTTGCTCTCATTTATATGCTTGACTTTCATCTACTAGTAAAAATACAGTCTGGTTTATAGTACTTTTAGTCAAGTTCCTAATTGGGTTTGAGCTGCTGCCACTGCAGTCACTCTGACATCTAAGTGCATGACTAATGGGAGTTCCCTGATAATTAGAGGTGATAGCTACCATAAAAGTGTTGAAACTACAAGAAGTGAAGTGGAAGCTTGGGTTTTAAATATTGTTCCCGAAAGTATATGTTCCAAAAAAAATTAAATTTTCCCACAATTCAGGAAATTCTTCCTACTATTAATCTGAATCCTCACATGTTCAGCCCAATTTCTACACGGTATTGCATATCCACAATTCATAGTAAATGACAGAGTAAATTCACAGTGCAGAACAGCATCCCATTGTCATCCCTCTGGAGCTTAAATGTTTAAGGGTTTAAGTTTACTTTCGTGTTTTTCTGTGAGAATGCTTTGGGATAACAACACACAGATAAAGATAAGCAGTTAGGAGATAATGTCCCATTTTGCTGTATATCTAATTACTATTACCACAGCATAAATAAAAGTAAATATTATGATAAGGAGGATACAGTAGAAAAGATAGAAAAAATGATCATATAATCAAATGAAATTACCAAGTCCACCTATACAAAAATTTGGCCCAAAATAATGAATAACAATAACTTCTTCCAGGAAGCTTATGATGAAAATCCATGGATAGAAATTTCAGATTTCAAATATCTTCAGAAGTCCATTATTGTTTGGGTGGATGGTTCTGAATAAATATTTTTTTTTTTTTTAAATGACCTGAAAAACAGGGATGAGAATTTGGGTGGATGGAATTCTCCCATATACTTCAGAGAGGTGTATTTGCTTTGCTTCTGCTTTTGCAATGCTTTCTCAGGATGAGAGGTACAAATACCATATTTACTTATTTATGCAATTATTCTCATTAAGACATCCTGTGAATGAGAGCTGTACAACATGAGCAGCTTAGAAATCAGCTCTTCTACTGAGAAGTGTGGTATGTGAAAGTACAAATCTGAACTTCCCATTACACAGTAAATAACGGATTTTAATATTTTTTTTAATTGTAAGGCTCTATACCTTCAAACTGACACATGGAATTTTTAGCCTTTGGTTACGGCTGAAGTAAGGAAAAAAAAAAGCCAAAACCAATTACAGTTTCAATCTGAATGAATGAAGAAATTATTATTGTTTAGTTTGATATTGCTGATAAAAGAAATTTATGCATTTTAACATTGCAACTGTCTTTTAAAATATGTTAGATTTAAGAAAAATAGAAGGTCTATTGGATGAAAATATAAACTGAAAAATGAATCTTCTCCAATAACATTTTTGAAATAGCTGGATAAGTAAAACACAATTTTGCTATGGAAATGGGAATTACTGCTGTAGCGACTCTATCATTTCAGCAAAATCCTACCAATAAGTTACCATAGAGTTTGATTCACTGCTAAGTATTTTGAAGCTTTTCTAGAATGAAAGGCTGAGACAGCTGTAAAAATTGAGTCTCCACCAGTCCAGCTGATTCAGCAAGGAATTAGCCATGCTCAGGAAGTCCTTTAAAAGATACTCTATTCTGGGGCATCAAACCATGAAAATATGTGGAGCTACTGTAATTGAGCAGTGCTGAACACATGTCCACATATTAAATACTCTGATTTAAACAGTAGCACAAAATCTCTGCCTCACACTGGAGGCTTTCTGGTGCTCCTATTCCCTTAACTGTCTCTGTCTTCACAGAGCAGTTGGAAGAAAGGATAAGGCCACGATTTTGAATCTTTATGTTCAATCTTTCAGAACAACTTTCCATTCTGGTTTTGGAACACACCAAAAGGGCATTTTCAGGCCATCCAACAGTACAAAGAGTGGGATGACCCTTCTCCAGGGTGCTTGTAGAGAAATTGCCGGTCTCGTCTCCTCTTGAAGTGCTTAACCTTCTCTTCGCAGTTTGGCTCCAACATGCAATTATATACAATTATCAGCACTTTGATTGTAGTGTCATCAATTATATCAAGGAAAAAATTCTAACCTTTATCATTCTGGGGAATAAAAGTTGAAAATTTGAATGATAAATGGAAAAAAAAAAGAAAATAAATTAAATATTATTAAATTCATTATTGATTACTCAACTTCAGGAATTATGTGGGTATGAATTCATGCTTTTTATCACTCATAAATGTATGATAATAGACCTTCAGTCAAGTCATTGCAGGTAACACTACCTCATTACTCTGCTGCTCAATACAGCAACAAAAAACATCTTTAAAACCCCTGGGGCACTGTCCTGAAGTCTAGAAATTCTAGTATCTACTCTCCTACTCTACCTGATAAAATTTAGAAGAAGCAGAGTTATATTATTCCAATCAGGTCTACTCTAGTCTTCATACTTCCAGAACTGTCAGAATGTTTCAACATCTTCTGTGCAAAAAGACAGTGAATGTGTAATCCAATTTTAATACACATTATTTCACCACCATGTTAGTTTTTAGAATTCAATTATCCCCTCAGTGCAGGTCCTGTAGCTAAGTTCTAGCCTGGATGTTTGCAGGCAAGACAATTATGAATTCAACAATAGAACTGCACAAACTGCACTCTCATGTTCATGGGCTGAGATCTACTTACACTTTTGTGTAATAGACCTATAAAAGCCAGTGTGCTTTATGAAGTCCTCAAGAAGTTTTCTACTTAGGCATGAACTTCCCCTGAGGAGACTAAAGTACTTTTTTTCCTAAATGGACTACGTATAAAGATGCCAAGTTTCATTAGTGTATGTTAGGTAAACATTGCTGCAATTTGGTTTAAGGAATGGGGAAACGTGGAATCATTGTGTGGTTATGTAGAAAGTAATTTGCTAAGAAGTGGCCTTGATCTGGGGAGTTGCACAAATAGTGTAACCATGTTTTCTGTTCTGACCATGCTGTCTCAATTGTCTGGGTGGTCTGAGCCAACTTGTAAGGTATCTCTGAATAGAAAATGTTTTCTGTTCTTTGCAGTAATTCCATTTCCTGGGAATTATTTATAAGTGGCTTTTTACACGAATTTTCAAATAAGTATTGGAGGGTTTAGAAGATAAGACCTTTTTTTTCTCCGAAACATATATCTTCCTCTTGAATTTGTAGACATTGAAATTTAAGTTTCACACATCCAATTTTTTTTTTAATTGTGTTTGATTTATACTGCCAATTTACAGGTGCCCATGAATTTAAAAGTATTTTCAGAAACAAACAGCAAATTTCTCTTTATATTCTTGTGCTTCTCTAATCTGCTGGTACACATTTATTACAAGAAAAAAACAACCCACAAAACAGAAAAAAACCCAAACCAGTTATCCCTTCTTCCAAAATGTTTGCCATGTGTTTGAGTGCAGAAACACTTTGAATTTTCTGTCAATTTTTTTACATTAGTAAGTTATGCCAAATCTTCATTAGGCTGTGTCTCAATCACAGCTAGATATGTCTATGGAGCAGTTACTATTCAACTGGAAAATTTTTGAGCATTTTTCTTTTTCTTATTCTAATTCTTCTCTGGAAGTACAATAATGCCTTTTTGAGTGGTTTTTGAATCCATATTTTTTTTAATCAAAGCTTTCACATAGGCTAGGATTCCTTCTTAATTCACTATGTCTCTCAGTCATAAAGTTGAAGAGCATCTGATTTCTTATTGGGTGCTTGCTTACATTTCCTCTTTCTACATCATTGTTGATCATGATTCTTTTCATTTTTACTTCCCTAATTTGGAATGGATGTGTGCTATTGAAGATTTGTTCTTTTTAATGTAATATTTCATTAAGCAAAAATCCATAGTAGGCTTAGTTGGAATACGATTAGACTAGAAAGTTAATTTTCTTTGTATTTTTCCATCTCCATCTCTCCATTTTCATCGGCAATAAGAGATCCTAGAGCAGAGCTATACAAAAAAACTCATAGAGCATGGGTATTGCCAAGGAGACCTTCAGATATTCCTTCAGTCTCTTTCCTGAATCTGGTTACTCTTCTTCAGTCATATACGCCTCGGTTAGAGTACTCTTTTTTATTCTTCTGCAGCTTTCCTGGGTGTTTTATTTAGAGCAAAATTAAATTAGAACAATGCATAATTTCTGGATTTTTTTATAACTAATCATGTTGCTATCACAACTTTTTTGAAGGTCAGTAAAGTAAATAGCCATCTTCTCCAATATGGCAGCTTGGCTGAAGGTTACGTGAGTTGAAACCCTTCTAATGCAATATTTAATTCAGTTCAAAACATTTTTGTATGCAATAAGGCCTACATTATCAATAACATCATGTTTGGTCATTTTATATGTCTTACATATGATTTGTCTTCCTGAAAATGTATCCTTTTTTTCATAGCTGTATTAGTTGATCTAATGAAAAAGACTACCTTTCCTCTGTGAATTATCTCACTTATCCTTGAACCTTTAAGATAACACCAGTGTTGGATATTCTCAGTATAGTCTCAGTAGCTCCAAAAAAAATTAGAGGTTAGAGTGATCTCCACTGACAGAGCATATTTGGCATACACATAATTCAAGCAATGAATTGCAATACATTGAACTTGGATTTGTGTGTATACATGCAAGTTTGCTAGGGGAAAAATAAGACATTGTTCCATCATGATGTTCTTATCCAAGCGTAGGTGTCATTCCCTTTTTCTTACAACTTGTTAATACAGAGTATTCAAGCTATGCAAGGTAGTAAAATTAGAGGAATATCAGACCTTTTTTTTTTCCCAACAGTGTAAAATACTAGACACACAACTGTCTGAAGTATCAGTGCCTTTTAGTTATTTTCTCTGAGACACCACTTTTACAGCAAATCCGTGTCTACTGAATTCAGCAGAATTATTTTCAATTTACACAATGTGAGGGAAGAACAAGGCCTTTACTTGCAGGTTTCCCATCCAGCAGTTTATTAGGCTCTCATATTCACATGCATATGTACACATATAGATATTGATGTGGAGAGTCCATTTTACTTTTTCCAGGTTCTGCTTATACAGATGTTAATTTGCATATTTGGAATAGATAGCTTTCATCCTGGAGAAGTGGGGAGAAAAATCATAAAACACATCTCATTTTATAACTCATAAAGTCTTTACATGTTTTTGTTCTACAGCTGAAATAAGAGGGGGGAAAAATCCCTTTCTCATCTGTCTCTGACTTCAGTCACATAACTGTTCACAAAATAAATGTTATTCCTTCATGTCAGCAGGCTGTGAAAGTGAGGCTTGAAATGGCTGCCTGATTACAACCTTAACACCAACACCTCCTTAATCAACACTCCTTAACTCTCTCCAAATAAGCTCTCTATGATGTTATGATTTATTATATTGACTATGGCTTTTTTCCATTTTGCTTTTTAGGATCTTGAAGAAAGTTGTAATTTAGTTTCTCCCCACCCCCTGCTTCCCCTTAGTGAAGTGACTGCCTTTGATTAGATTTGCTAGGATTTAGTTCACAGGGAATTTATTTTTATTAAAGTTTAGAAAAGGAAAAAAAAGAAAAAAAGTGTGAGCCTAAAAGAATAGGCATTAATAGGTTCACTGCCAAAATAAACCAAAACAAAATCCACAGTATTAGATCTTTGATGTAATTTCCTTTAATATTTTACTTACTACATAAAAGATAGCAGAATTTTCTGCTCTACTAGTATCTAAATTTACTTTTTGAAGAAAACCTTCAATCAAAAAAGATAAGACTTCATAGATTTTTGAAGCAGAAGAGGCAATTTATTCTCTACAGTACTTTCCAGAATGAACAACTATTTCTCAAGAGTTTTCGACCAATTATAAAATGAAACATGCCTTCTTATTTTGAACAATATATTCTTCCTATGTGGAAGAGATTATGTATACTAAAGGACATATTTCTATTAATAACTATCAGAGCCTAAGAAGAGCTGCACTACATCAAAATACTATTTTAGAAGTAAGAACATAATCAGAAAATATTCCAGACAATTACAGTCTTCTGCAATACATTATTAGCTGTAACCTTGATCCCTAACCCTGTCATGTAAAAAGTTTACCTGTTGGGCATATTATCATCTATCATTTTACAATGTGATTTTTCCCCTCTCAGATTCTATTGCATATATTGTTTTGATGCTTTTGAAACAGATACACAGTCAGACAAACCAATTATCTTACTCCTTGCCTGTTAAGGATAAAAAAAAATGCCACGAATCTTAGGCTATAGGTGACTTACACAGCTATCTAAGGATGGAGAAAAGGTTTTAACAGCTTTTTTATTCCATGCTATTTTTGTGACTGTCAGCATGATAAAAATGTTATTTAATATTTGCTGAAAAAGCTTTGGTGCTGGATTGTAGTTGCAATCTCTAATTTGCTTGAGAAATCAGGCTCACCTCAATGCATTAAAATTTAGAATAAGTGTAACAATTACAGTTGTAAAAACAAGCGATTAATGTAATATGTACAATGTGATTTAAATGTGCAGTTCTACTGGAACAAAGATGGCATTATGATGTCAAAAACTATGCTTTGAAAAATATTCCAGAGAATACTACACCTAAACATTTCCACACTTTGCACATTTGTTGTATGATTTTAGGCTTTGCAATCACTTCCCCGGGCACCCCGTTCCAATGCTTGACAGCCCTTTTGGTGAAGAAATTTTACCTGATATCCAATCAAAATCTCCTCAAGTGTAGCCTGATGCCATTTCCTCTTTCCTACCACTTGTCACGTGGGAGAAGAGCCCAACCCCCACCTGGCTGCACCCTCCTTTCAGGAAGTTGTAAAGAGTGATAAGGTCCCTCCTGAGCCTCCTTCTCTCCAGGCTGAGCCCCCCCCAGCTCCCTCAGCTGGTCCTCACAGGACTTGTGCTCCAGACTCTTCACCAGCTCTGTTGCCCCTCTCTGGACGTGCTCCAGCACCTCAGTGTTTTTCTTGTAGTGAGTGGCCCCAAAAAGGAACACAAGATTTGGGGCCGAGTACAGGGGGACAATGGCCATTTATTTCCAGTTACATTTTTTCTAACATCCATATGAAATATATATACTTTTTATCTGTTTTCATTTATATTGGTACATTACAGAGCACTTTAGTACTTATCATACAATACTTTAGTACTTATTGTACAATTTGGAAAGTTAACGAGAATAGGAAAATAACATAGGAGTACTTCTTTAGCATTTAGAATTAGCCAAAGGTGTATCAGTTTTCTTACAAGGCTTGAAAAGGATGCAAACTTTGGGTATAAGGGAGTATCCAGAATGAGAGAAATAGTGGTATTTCAGGCTTGGTTATATATATATAAATTTGTCCTTACATTGTCCTACTGTTTGTATGTTTCAAGAATTTTATAACATTTTCAATGTCACATAATATATTGATTAATAACACCTGCTAATCTTTTTTCAACTTCTTTTACAAAGTTTTTAAATATGCTGAATTTAAGACTTTTTGCTCAACCTTCCCTGGAATTTGCCCACCCTTTAGGGATATATCTGCTAAGGAAAATATTTAATGACTTGCAAATCAAAAATATTTGTAATGCAGAAAGAAAGTCACTTCAAGTTTTCCTGAGTAAATTACATGGAAAAGGGTCAATTACATAATATGAACAAAAATAATAATAACAAAAAGAAGAAACCTTCCCTGTTAGTCGTGATACAAAGTGTTACAGTGACAAGAGCTAGAAAATTCAAAGATGCAGCACAGGCAAAATGCAGCCGTCATACAGATGTCAAAGTCTTGGGATTAAATTCCAATTATGTGTCTTTTTTTGCAAAATGACTCTCAGAATTCTTAGTCATCTAATTCTGTGAACTCCCTGTTATTACAGTAGCATCAAACTATTGTAAGGAGGGCTGGTTCTCCTTCAGGACAATTCCATTTTTAACCTGTTAATAGGCTGTTCTATGTGCAGTTAAATATCTTTGCTAAATGTGTACATTGCAGGCTAAGAGCTTGGCTTTGATTATGACTAAAATAAAAATAAGGAAATAAACACATTCAATTAAAATTTTGCAGAACTAAAAATGAAATAAAATTATATCTTTGGTGGGATGATCCTCAATATATTTCTCACTGTGTAAATAAAAAAAGCAGCAGTCTATTTAGATTCTAATGACATAAAGGAGTCTCTAAAAACATTTATCTTTCTCTGAAAAGGAGATGGAAGATTGCTTCTGCAAAGAGAAGATTGAAGATTATTAGAAGAATGTTATATGAAAATGATATGTGGAGATCATCCTTTCTGCTTAAACAAGCCAACAACCTTTCCTCCAGAATTCCTCTGCTTCCTGCACTCCTCCCATCTGACAGCAGATTTAGTAATAGGAAGAGCCAGAGAAGAGGCTCTCAAGTCTTTGGGGTCCTGGCTGAGCGTTGAGATCTGACAGTGGAAGTGTGTGCACTGACTTCTGTATAAGAAACTTCTCTATAATGTTCCTTCATGCAGAGCCTCATAGTCCCAGCTTCAAGAGGAGCAGTCCTATTTCAAGGAACAGATAATATGCATAATCATCTCTTCAGTCAAACACATTAACTGCTTTTAAGATTATAGACTTTTAGTTCAGAAGCTAACAAAGAGAAAACGCTAACATGCAATTGTGCAGGAACAGAATAAATCTGGGAAAAGGGAGAAAGAAGGAAAAGTAACGACAAGAAAATTAAGGAAAAACAGCATATATGCCTAGAAAATAAAACAACTATCAAATTACTCCTTAAAGGTAGGGAGTAACTGAAAGTAACATACCTGGGAAGCTTCAGTCTTCCAGTCAGATGACCAAAGTACTCACTTAAAGGAGTCAGCTAAAGAAGGAAAGTGAATCACAAGAATAGTGGATACTGGCAATAACTTTTTGATGGGAGGTTCTGTTTGCTTTTTCCTCTTTGCAATCATAAAGAAAGGGAAAGGAAAAAGGCACCTGATGATTTGTAAATGAATGTGAAATTAATGAACTTGCTTTAAAATAGAAAATAGAATATTCCACTGCATTTCCTTTAGCTTTGACTTACAATATGTATGAATTGGGTAATATTTGAATTGACCAGTTAATCATTGCAAATGTATAGATGGGGAGAGATAGTAGCTGATTTTAAAATGTCTGCATTAATATTATATATTAATTTGGAGCGAAATTTAGTTTAGACTACCTTTCACCAGTACAAAACCTCAGTGATTTCTCTCTGCTCACCCTTAAAAAGGATTTCAAAGCCACACGTTAACTAATGCTATGTCAGATATGTTAGTGACCTAAATATACTCTTTTGAGAAGAACGTGATATCTTACTCATCATTCATTCACCTAGCAAAACTGATTGTAGTGCTGAAGGCTGTATATGTGACCTACTACTGCATTTATAATGGCTATCATTTCTGTTCTGTGCAGATTATGAATCAACCTTTAAATCAATTTTTTGCAAAGCTAAGTGGAAAGCAAGCATAATATAAATATCTGTCCATCAATTTCAGATGATACACACTCAAATGATGTTGGTAGAATTGACAAGAAAGCCTTTGGTCTTTATAGTACCGTTCCTGGGACACCACTTTTAAATTAATACAAGTATTGCAAGTGGTCCCCAGAAGTTATCCACACGTGACTTCTCTTCAGGATGCAAACAGAGCATGCCAGCAGCTACGTCAGCACCTTCTGATGAATATGCCAGAACTGGCACATCGTCCCATTTTCAGCAGTGTGTTACTGCTGCTTTCCTGGCAGTGCTACCCTGTGCCTTCGCCTTCTTCACCCCACACAGCGGCCCTGGGGAGCCTCTCACAGGCTGTGGCACTGGTAAAGGGCCTGGTAGTGGTTAAAGCCCGTCTCTGAAAACACCAAACACGTGCATCCAATGCAAGTATTTTTGGTATCTAAAATGAAGGTTTTCCCTGTTGTTGGACTAGATGGAAGATGATCGACTATTTCTGAATTACTCACATTTTTACAATCTTTTTGGGGTTTACTCAGATGATGCATTGATGAAATGTTTTCTAGATTTTCCTACTTTGTAGACACACAGAAAAATTAAGACTGTGCAGTACCAGATACAAAAGATTAGGAAACAGACACAAAAGTAGTTACCACCAGATACGTTAAGGTGTGAGTTTATTTAGTGAATTTGCTACTTGGTTTTAAGTTGTAGGTCTATGCATACCCTTGGAGTACGGTTTTTGGTTTCATTATTTGTATATTAATTTCAGCCATCACATCTCTTCTTTTTGACAGGGCTTAAATAGGTTTGATGATTGCTTTAAAAAAAATTGGAAATATACAGGCTGAAAAAAATTAATGGTGCAGAATGAGTTTTCCAATAATGCTTTAAGTGCTCTAGAAATTAAAAGTTTATAAATTCAGTAAAAGAAGTGTGTAAATTCAGCACCTTTCACATAAAACAGGTATCTCCAACTGTAAATATACTAGTCAAAGTTTAAAATTTATTTAAAATTTATTTAAAAAACCCACCAAAACCCAAAAAATGCAATACCTGAAACCTTGTGCACTCAGATTTAGCCTGAAGTAAATTTTTTAGCCAAGTAATAAACAACTGAAAACAGGTTATATAATAGAAGTGCTGACACCATCTTAACTACATCCTGGAGTTGCAAACAGCGATAATATAATGAGTCAGACTCATTGTGTCTTTCTCAGACATGGTTTCATTTTTAGAAGCCCTATACTGCTGATGGCCCACATTTGCATTACATAAACTTCCATGATGAAATATCTTACCATTTCATCTGAAAAGTATGGAACAGAGATAATTTTTTATTTAATTAGTTCTGAGTTTGCCTAAAGGCTTTAGGAACCAGAAGGTTTTCAGGCTTGTTTTTACAAATTAGTTGTGAAGTAGAATCTGTCTTTTCTGTTTCTCCATCAAGGTAATGTGCTTTGCTCACATTTATCTTTTTTTTTTCCTAATGAGCTATTTCTGATAGCTGCTTTTTCTGCTGTATAGTTCACTGAGGGCACCATGTTATCTGCATTATTCATTACTGCAACTGTGACATACCTTGGTTAGAACCTAAACAAAAAACAGTTTCTAGGCATAACTCTAAATCTTCTATAGAAATCATGAATTATGTAATGCACAAATCTCTTCACAATAACATCACTTCTTTCTCTGTCAAATCAGCTATTTTTATTTAATATTGCTCATCTGCCATATGGACTCCTGTATCCAAGTTAATTATGAAACTGAAATATGGCAATACTCTCTGAATCTGTAAAGTAATTATCCAATTAAAACTATTTTAGAACACCTCACATACAAAATAATTTTATACAATTTTGCACATCAAAAAAAGAGGAGTTTTTAAATCACCAAAACATTACACAAATACCCATATTTGTATTTGCTCAGAGTGCTCTACATGGAATTAAACATGCCTCAGTGAACAAACAGTATCATTGCTTGAGAAAGCCACAGTAGATGCAGCTACTGCAGATTAAATGTCAATAAAGAAAGAGCTACATAACTCTTTATTCCTGATTACTAGTGCTACTACTCTTAGATTATTCTTAATGCTACATATGTATGCTATATGCTGTTGAAATGGACAATACATGGAAAAATATTCTGAGCTTTTAGATTTGTTCTATGATTAATACTGTTGAAATTTAGGAAGTTTTTTTTTTTTTTTGTATGAACAGGATGATTTGCCTCCAGGAGAAAAATATTTATGTGGTTAGACACGTATTTGTTATGATGAATTCAAGAAATCATTCATGGTGGCACCTAGTACACCTTCTGCTAAAGCATAAAAGCATGATATGTAGCACATTGGAAATCAGCATAAGCAGTAGTTGGTAAATAGCCACATACTGCTTGCTGTTTTGACATTTGCTGAACACTGCATCTGACTTCGTGTATTTAGAGAGTGCTCCTTAATAATAAAAGCACAGAGTTGTCTTCAGAATGTCCTCCAAAGGACACCGTTACTATCGTGTGAAATGTGCTCTGCATTATCAACTGTGTTTCATTTATGTTGCTAATTCAAGGTGACCAAAGTCTTAGCATAACATTTTGTAACATCATGGTCACAAAAAGAGATTTTTTAAATTCAACATGAATCTGTCCTAATGTTTTGCTACATCCATACAAAATCTTTCATAGGTATCAAGTCTTCACTTTACAAAAGAACATCCAGACTGTGGGAGAATACACACTGATAACCACAATTATATTCTCAAAAAAGTCTGGTAGTTCATTAGAAACTATGCTGAGCTTTTCCTCACATTGTCATCACTTGACTGTTTATTCATAATAACATAATGAAGGTGCAAAATGTGTTCAATGAGAGAATCAGAAGGAAAAGGATGGTACTTCTGGTATCTTCCCATGTCACAAGTGCTTAGTTACTCTGTGTTCTCTCCATTTAGGAAAGTTACTGACTGGATGTATCTGTAAAATGGCTAATTTTATTTTCCTAACCTAATTGATAACTTCCTTTTCTTGGGAGGCCAATTAATAAAATAGTTGGAAAGTGTATTTTAAGATACACTCTTAAAGAGTGAAGAAAGGCAGAAGGCTCTGATGAAATGAGAAATGTTTAAAATAAACTACTGATGATGTAATGCATGGGGTCATTTATACGCCTCGGTTCTATCACTTTGATTAAGAGGTGCAGAACAAACACATTTAAATGTGACTGTAAGACTACAAGCATCATCAAACACTTCTAGTAAGATTCTTAGCACTACAATTAAAACACTTGATCAATGAAATAGAAAAAAAATATAAAAACTTTTACAAATGATCCAAAGGCAGAGAGACATTTTAAATAATGAAAAAAGAGAAGTTGCTCGTCATGTGAGTCTCTTTGCTTTTGAAATGGACTGTAAAAAGATAATGCACCTTTTAATAATAGCACATGTTAACAAAGAAGCATATTTTATAGAAAGAGTAACTATCCAAGAAGTAGTACCAATGAAACAGGAGTGGCATTATGAGACATAAGCAGATTTACTTGATTTCACATAACAAAAGGCAAGTGCAGTACATATGTAAATGAGATAACTTGGTCAGCATAGGCAGTTATTTTGCACTGGTCTTACCTCTTTAGAGACACTTTTCATTTTATTGTCAGCATCATCCATTCAAGAAGGATGATACAGTTTGCAAATAGTGCAGAGAAAACACATGTAAATGCTGTTTCACCGTGATAAATAGATGAGGTAGATAATTTTTAATGACTTTAATAAAAATGAGACAAAATGTGCCCTCAGCAAGCACAAAGTGTGAAGAGCTGGCAACACTCTGGAGGAAAAGGCTCAACAGACTGAAGAAATGGCCTGACAAAAGCCTGTCAAAGGCAAATGCAAAGTCCTGCACCAGGAATAGCGTAAGTCATGCAACAATACATGCTGGATGACGACTGGATAGAAAGCAGGTTTGGACAAAAGGATGTGGAAGATTCCAGTAAATGACAAGATGTCCATGAATCTGTAATGTGTCCTTGTGGCAAAGAAATCCAACCACATTAGCAAAAGCATTGCCAGCAGGTGAAGGGAAACTAACTCTTCTGATTCTCAGCACTCCTAAGACTTACCTGAAGTATCGTGTCCAGTTCCGACCTCCAGCAGAGCGGCACAAAGATGGAGCACATATTGTGTGGAAGAAAGTTTGAGAGACCATTCCCTAACTGCGATGGTTAAAGGAAGACCTTATTAATGTCTTCATCTACGTAGAAGGCCATGGAGAAGATGAAGCCAGATTCTTCTCAGACGTGCACAATGATAGGATGAGAAGGATGGGCACACAGTGCATGAGAAATGTTGAGAAGACACGAGGAAAAAGAATTCAGAAGGCGGCTGCCAAAACCTGAAATAAGAGTTCAGTGATTGTGGAATCTCCATCCCTTGAGATCTTCACAACTCATCTGGGGCAACTTGATATAGATTATCTCTACTCTGAGCTGTGAGATCAGGCCAAAAGACTCCCAGAGTTCATTTGCATCTTAGGTTACACTATGAAATTATTCCAGCACCAGGAAACAGGCAGAATAGATTTTCAAAGAACTGACTCTATTAAGCTGTGTATCTCAGAATGGCTGCAATTTATAAATAATACAGAAGAAACCACATGTTAACAACAGAAGACACTGGATGTTGCTGCAGGCGGAGGTGGTGAAGATGCCGCAACCTTCCCGAAAGCGTCTCTGGACATGGGAGCCGCTCAGCGGTGCCACACTCACACACACACACACACACACACACACACTTGTGCCAGAGAGCTGTTTTTGTAGAAGCCATTGGCAAAGAGACACGGGAAGGGTCCTCGTGTGGAGTTCCACGGGGAGGTTTATTGCAGCCATGCACACTAAGGGCTCCAGGGACGAAAACCAGGGGTTTTTCACAGGGAAGGCAGGGGCGGAGAGAGCATCAGGGCCAATGGTCTGAGGGTGTGGGGGCGGTGCACAGGCAGGGCCAGGGTATAGGAGCCAGTGGGGAAACAACAGGGGAGTGGCTGAGGTACAGGGGCCAATGGGAGAGGAAAGAAGGAAGAACATTCCAGATTAGGGACATATAGGGTAGAGAGGGGCAGGCAGGCCAACGGGCCAACCAGGGTAACAGAACTGGGGTACATTAACATAACAGAGCAGAGAATCATGGGGGGAGGCTTTTTCATCACCCTAACCAAGGGGCAGTTCTCAGGGCTCTTCCCTCCACGGGATTCCATCAGCCTCAGAATTGGCAGGTCTGCCTGCTTCCACAATTGGGTCTGAGGACATATCCAGATTTTGGAAGCTTAAGCTAGATATTTGGTCTAGATGCAAGATACACATTTCTAATAGCACAGATATTAACAACTAGAAAAACATTATGATGAAGAATTTCATTAATATAAATCTTTAAATAGATAATAGCTTTTTTTTTCCTAAAGCTAATCTGTGGTTCAATTCAGGGAAATGCTTTGTTTTCCTTTAAACAAAAGGTCAGGTTATGTGATTACAGGGGTTCTTCTGGCTTTAGAGAAAGTGGATCTGTGATCTCCAAGTCCTTCTTTAATATCATACTGTATATGACACTCATGTTCCAATTGAGCACTCGCTTCTTCAAAGGGATCGCCTGTGGATTGTCCAGGACAAAGATAAAGACAAAGAAAGCTTTTGAACATGTCTGAACTGGAGCTGTCTTTTCTATCTTTTAATCGAAAGAAAAGTAACTTAACAAATGGGTAGATCTGAGGTCAGAGACTTTCTGGAAGCTACCACTACAGATATTCTCCCTAACTCTGAGCCACTGGCACAGTCAGCTGTAATTACCAGCAAGGTTATTATGCATCAACAATGACAAGCCTGTATTTCTACCAACAAATACTTGAGCTTTAGGGCTATCCTAAATTAGCTTTTTTTCCCCTGCTGAGACCTTGAGAATAAGAGAATACTTTGGATGATGAATGAAATATCCAGCACAGAAAAATGTATGTAACAGAAAGAGTGAACATATTTCTGTTGGAAAACAGTGTAACAGACCTATTTTGAAAATCTAAATAAAAGTCCACACCACATTCTGTTGACTATTTGAGTATTGATATTTGTACTTTAGGACCAGAATATTTTCTATGCTTAATAGGCATTCTCCAGCTCTTGAAATAAGTTTATGAATTTTCTCAGAAAATGTGGAATTCAATATATAGATTGGTATGTTAGAATTCTTTTTTATGTACTAACTGTCTTTTTACTGACCATTATCTGTAATAAGGGATATGAATTCATCTCATATACACCTTTCACAGGCTGTCATGCCTTCAACACACATTGCACAGGCATAGTAGTGTATTTTAAGCACTAAGCCATTAACGGGTTGTGGTAGAGTATTATCCAGCACTAATGTGAGCAGTATTGTTACAACTTACCTCAAGGTGTTTGACATATAGAGAAAAGTTATTAAATGAACTGGATTTCTTTTTTTTTTTTCTAGCAGATTGCATATGCAGTGATAAAGTCTATGTAACCTGAATTATTTGACAAGGTACTGATCTGGAAATAGTTGCTGGGAGCCTCTTTCATCTCCTGTAAAACTCAAAAGAGACAGAAGTGAAAACTGGATAAGATTCAACTAAGAAAAGGATGGTTAATAACATGCATCCCAGATTACAAGGAAACAGCTTATTTGACGCTTTCTTATTTTCTAAATCCGATAAAAACAAAATTAATAATTTTGATTAGGATTTTTTTTTTTCTGCAGGAAAAGAGAAATTTTGTACAACTGATGTAATATGATCTCAAAAAAATAATACTGCAGGTCCTCCAAGATGAAACTCTCATTGTTAATCTTAGGTATTCCAGAGGGGCCTACATTATCAGGTCTTTATATTTTGAGCTAATAGAGGCATAATACTAGAGCAAAGCAACAATGGAAGAATATACAGTCCCCTGTGGCTGCAATTGAAGCTCTAAAACCCTGTTTTTCATTTTTAAACTGTTCCTCTGGGCATAGGTAATGTTCAAAGAAGCGTTTTAAAGAGAAAATAAAACTCTAAAAGCTTTAAAATGCAGTTGCAGGAAATCCAAGATGTTTTCTGTGACAACTCCTGTCTTACTGATAGTCTTATGGGAAACACCAACATTCAGAGCTGCTCTTGTTACACCACAACACTTTAGAAAAGTTGGCCATGCTTTCTAGAGGATCACTTCAGCTTCAAAAAATCAAAGTCCTTGCCATGAATACAAAAAATCCAAACTATATTTGAGAGAAGTTTATTCCAACTGGAAAACCAGAGCTGTTGAAGACAAAGAAAAAAAAATAAAATTGAGGTAATGTAGAGTATATAAAGCAAGTGGAAATAGGAGGAAATCTGTTTCATTTTGTGACATTCTTACAATGGCACTGACTATGCAATACCTATGCCCAGAGTTGGGTGAAGAGTTGAGGACAGGGACTGCATAACAGGCAGGTGCCTAAGCAAACACGGACTAGAAGCAGACATGGATGCAGACAAAATCTTTCAGATCTTATATCTGGTTTCTGGACAGAACTAGCCAAATATTGCCACATTGGGAATTTTTATTCTCAATTTCTATCTTAAACATTATTTGTGAATAAATAAAGGAAAAGAAGCCTTGCAAGTTTTGGGTTTGCAAGCTTCTTGGGATTTCTGAATAATTATTAAAACACTTGAAAACTGTAGAATTTAGAAACTTTCACCATTTCTCAACTGACCACCTTCTGAGATCATCCAGATTCCACTGGGAACTTTCACAGTATGACATCATTCTCTTGTCCCTTTGGTACAAATTGTTAGACATTCAAAATCAACTTAAAGCAGCAATGTCAGTTTTCTATTTTTTTCATCTTTATGAAGTCTTACTGAAAGAAGAAAGAACCAGTTAAACACAAAATTCACTCACAGAGGAAACGAGAGGAAGACGTATTAACAGCATGATCACAGACGCCTCATTTCTTTGAGAAAAGATGGCAGTGATGGTAGAACATTATTTCTGACACTAAGATGAAACTGGATAAAAACGACTTTGAGGCAAACTCTGTTTCAAAACAATTCAGAATTCTTTATGAAGTGATCTTTAAATTATTTTCTTCCATCCTAAATAAATCCTAATTCGTACACTAATACCTGTACAACTATAGATGTGTAAATGAAATTTAGTCATATATGGAATGCCTGAAATGGAAAGTTTCCATTAGCTGTACAACCAGACACAAGGAAATAAAAAGTTGGGACTCAAAAGCATTTTCTGCAAGGACACACCATTACAGGATAAGAATTTCAAACTGAGATAGAGGGGGAAAAAATCCTCTAAAATACGTTTATCAGTGAATGACCCTGATCAGCTGTGCTCCATCTGAGGAAGATCATTACTGTAGACGTCAGGGTAGTGTAGGAGACAGGTTAAAAAATGGGTTTCAGATTATTGACACTTACTTTTTTTATTAAAGTTTATTTACAGCTGGGGATAAGAGAACATAGGCCCAGAATTATGGAACTTTTTAAAACTCCAGAGATCATATCTTTGAAAACCTTTGCAAAATTCTTAAAATTTGTATTTCTTGCATTAATCCTATCTGAATGGATGTCTTTCAAATACAATGCTCCAATTCTTTCAAGTTATTATATTTTAATGTATTTTCATTTATGATCTATTTTCTGCTGAATTTCTATCAAAGTCTGAGCCTTTCTTGAGCAAAGGATGTGCTTAAAATCTTTGCTAAATAAGGAAAGGATTAAATAAGTGTAATCATTTAAGTTCTCTGTCTAGTCAGGATTTAAAAGGCAATATCTAGCATATAGCTGCCTGCCCAAAGGACAGACTCTATTGGAACTGCACTTTGAAATGTACAGCTCACCTGCAACTATTTTCTGGTTTTTTATAAATCGGAGATTTTCACAGAACAGATGCAGATGACTGATGTCTAAAGGTGTGCATAAAATTAAAATGCACCCTTGTATTCCTGAAGGGACATAGTCTTCCCTAATCAACTCGAAAAAATAAAAGAAATCTGTAAAGCTCTAACTCCTTTAAAGTGAAGCTTGCTTTAGGAGAGAAAATGGAGTATATTTACGCATAGACTGAGCACTAAGGAATGGAAAAACACACTGGCAATGGTTGACTATTTTCAACAACAAATTAAAAAAAGAAAGTTCTAAATACTGATTTCTAGTGGATTTTCTCAGCCAGCTGCAGCTGATAGTTATGTCCCAAACTTTTGTATTTTGTTAATAAATATTCAATAGAAGAAAGGCCCAGGTGCAGACACATTTCTGTTCTGAAGAGTTGATGTAAGAATGTAATTATTTTTTGATAGTTTCTGAAGGCTTTTTGGAACTAATGATGGAAATAAAATATCATTCAAAATCAGATGTAGTAATTCAATACTACTAATCATAGTGATACATTTACATCACTGTCCTCACCCTGAGCTGTCCTATTGAGCCTCCTTTTAAAATAGGTAATGCTAGTTTAGAACTTGCATACAGTTTTGACAAATGATGTGAAAGGATGAAGAAAGTAAGCAAGGTGTTGTCCACTGAAGCCTAAAATGCTGAAGGGGCCAACTTTTTCAAATAATCGTCGACTAGTTATAAATGTGAAAAGAAGCAGTTGAGTCTGTCAGAAATCACAGAACCATAGAATGGCTTGGGTTCAAAGGGACCTTGAAGATCATCCAGGTCCAATCCTCTGCCGTGGACAGGGAAACCTCTCACTAGGCCAGGTTGCTCAAATGCTATAGTACAGCAGGCAAGAAAATGCAGAGCACATCTTGATGTGGCCCACATTGCAGTTTTGAGTTTTCAGAACACTCTTCATATCCAGGGTTCCTTGTCAAGGGAATAACTTCCTGAAAATATTTCCCTGTCATTTTCATCAATGATGGTAAATTCTCCATTTAAAACACACATGTAAGTGCAAGAACTGATATTGATATCTGGAAATACTAAAAGAATAAATAATTAACTCCATAAATATTAAGGCAACTCACTCCTGAGTTCTAGCTTCTGTGCTCCTTTTTTTGGAAGGCAGTTCCAGAAACATGTTATTCTAATAGCTTAGAACTGTCTCATTTCCAGTTAAATACATTTACAGTCATCACCATTTTTTTCCTAGTGATAGCACTGTCCTTTAGCTTACAGTATCACTTCTCAATATTTACTCCTACAATGTGTTTTTTTAGACAGCAATCATATGTGCTTGCAGACTTCAGTTGTTTTGCTCAGTTAAACAACTCCGACTCTAAAAATCTTGCAAAACAGGCTCCTCAGTCCTCTGATTATTCCTGAAGCCTTGCTCTGTACTTTTTCACATTTTTCTCGGACCTCGGTACTGCTGCAGAGCCCAGTGTTTGGATTATGTCTCCCCAGGTTCTAATGCAGTGGCAGCAATACCCCAACAGGTGTGGAAATTCTGAGCTCCAGCAATTAGAGTTTCCTGAAGCTTGTTGATGTAATACCATCAGAGGAGATATTACAGAGGGTAGAGAAAGAAAAAATCTAATACATTTATAGCTTTAAAGAGATGTTTTCTCACCAGATTTACATACAATAAGTATCAGTAGGGATAATTCAGCATTATTTCTTGTCAAACTCAAGTGAGGCTTATGATTTTATTTTATAATCTGAAGAAAGAGTCCAAAATATTATGTTTCAAAGTATGTAACAAGGTTTATGTGCTGTATTTTAATTTTTCCCATCTCTGTGGAACCTAATTATTGTTGATCTTGAGACTGTAGTTTAAGAAACATAATTTTGGAAATACAAAAATTCAGATTTAATCTCAGACAAAATATAGCCTTTTATTTTAGTGAAAGAAATGTTCAACCTGTGTATTTGAAAGGAAAACCGTGTGTGAATCTAAAAGAAGGGACCAAAAAATTGTGACAGTCATTTCAATGGATTTACTTTTTCAGGAAAATATATATTTTTTTTAAGATAGAAAGATACCATAATAGTGTAGATCAGGCCTATATGCAGTGATCTAGTAGCTGATAAAACATACATACCTGCAGCAGATAAGTATTTTTTAGAGAAATATAATGCACAGCACAAGGCATGATAGGTTAACACTCAAATTACTTTTTGATACTGAATCCAAGTTTATGTCAATAGCTAAAGAAGGACATTTTGCAGCTCTTGGATCACTGCAGTATTAATAAATTCTTTTCCTTAAAAATGCAGTTCAGTTGAAATACAAATGCTGGAGTACACTAACACATTATCTAATGATCTGTCTTTCAAGACAAGCCTTTGTCAATGCAGTACATCAACTGCTGCAGCTGAGACCAGGACAATTTTTTGCACAGAACTGAAGGGAATACTCTTAATCCATTTCAAGCATTATTTGACACATTTCAGAATCACAGAAGAGACAGTCAAGCTCTGAACTTTCTCAGCTTATGCCTTCTATCAAATGAGAGAGGGAACTGTTTTTTTTTCTTGCATACTTTTTGTAACCCACTAACTGTTTAGCTTAGCTGGTAGGCACACAAATCAATATTTTTTCATGATGGTAACACACCCACCATTTTCTGTGGATTTTCTCTCTTTGCTTCTTTAAAAAAAAAAAAAATCTCCAATTTCAGCATGGTTTTGCCCTAAGCAGACTTCTTTTATTAATTTCATTGATCTTCATGTTTGGTTAGGTTTTTTTTAAAGCTCTTCAATAGCAGAATCTCTTTTGAAGAACACTGCTTGTTTACTTGGTAAACGAGGGTTGTGAGCACAGATACTGTGACAAGGAGAGCCAGGAACAGCTTGCTAGTGTACTGGCTCAGCAGTGCACAGAAGCTGCATTTGAGCTGCTGAGGGGTAGATCTTCAGCTTGCATGAATTGTCATGGCTCTTTTGATATCAGCGCTAGAGTGATAACTTCTAACATCTGAGGCTTTGCCCCCTAAGCCTGAGATGAATTCAATGATGCCATAGTCTGAATTACTATTATTATTATTCTTAAATTTGTTTTTCTCAATTCTCCTATTGCCTGAAATTTATTGATCATTTTCTACCTACATCATATCATGCATCCAGCATTATTTCCTACACTGTAGGTCTTTGTCTTCTCACTGCTCTCAATGTTTCAGCCTACTTAGAAATACAGAGTCCATTACATACCTATATTCCACTTTATTTTGCACAATTTCTGACACTTTTTACTTATTTTTTTATTTTGACTTGGCTGCCAAACACAACATTAGATGTATTGTGAATCCTCAAGTTGCACATTACTAAATAACAGGGGCAGGTCAGGATGAGGGAAGAACAAAGGAATTCTTTCAAATCTGACAAATCCATTAAGGGATCTTTTGTGAGGGGTCCTTCAGTTGCTGATTGTATTTCTCTTCTGCAGTTATCATTCAGTTCTGTGAATCACGCAGATGTCCATGACCAGAAGATGTTGGACTCTGACTTCTAACGGATTTTGCTGAACAGCCTGGAAGGCTTCTTTGTTATTCAAACCGCGAGGTGAAAGACGAGCAGCAAAGCACCTGCCCACCAGCCGCAAACAATGTGCTGGACCAGTGACAATGGGCTGGAGTCAAAGGCTGCAGATACTGAATGGCCCATGTGAATTCAGGAGAGAGTTTTCACAGGTTCATCAATAACTGGCCGAAGCAAACCCTCTGAAAGCTACATGCCATTTCAAGGATTTCTGAAAGATATTCCATTTTGGACACTTAAAATGGATTTCGCACATTAAAAAATATTTGCAACTCACCAGAATGGATCTCATTGAGCCAAAGGAGTGGAAATTAGATAGACAGTTTTCTTACTATTTTCTCTATAAAAGTTCAAAAAATATTAACATATTTGAAGAGTTTCTTATAGAAGAATAATGGTAGTGGAAAGGCTAATTATTTTTAATTAATACTGTTCTTAATTGTTGTTTTACCTGCCTTTGAAGACGAGTGATTAATAAATACAGAATTGAAGTGTTTAAAATAGAATTCACCCCAAAGTAATGAATTACTTAACAGTGTTTTAAAAGTGATCAATTTTTTTCTTTGCATATTCTTCTAAGCACCAAACCATTACACATGAATACATTTCTCAAAATATTAGAAATAAGTATCTGATCCTTAAAAAAATGTGAGCACGCAAATAAGTAGCTATACTTATGTGAGCTGAGGTTAGTAGAACTAGTCACAAGTATGGTTTTTCTGGTATGAAGATATGGATATTCTGGTATGCTTCTGTATGAAGAAGCAGCTGGGTGGTTGGTATCTGAAACAGGCATCACTATTGCATGGTTCAGGGGAAAAAAATCTATCTCTTTGCCCGTAGTTTTCCACTGATGTGGATCCAAGTGTTCTTCTAGTGCACTGTGTTTATCTGCATTCTGCTCAGTGCTACTAAACAGACATAGGTATAAACGCACTCCTTTCTTTTAGAAACCTCAACCCAAACACCAGTGCCAGCTAAGAACTGACAATATATTGATTAAAACAAGCTTAAATTGGTGCAATTTACTGTGAATACTCCCCAGATGACTGGATTATGAGTATCTTCAAAGACTTTGCATTTCTTACAAAGATAAAGAATTTATAATACCATCTATAACAATGACATCTGCACTGAAATATATATAGCAATTGTAATAATAGCTGCAGATTAATGCACTACCTGGAGGTTAGCTACCAAGAAAGCTAATGCAAGTTGGCACGTATCTGGTCAGCAGTACTTCCACTTTTATCAGGCAAAAATGCCCACTTGCCTTGATCATTGCCTCATAATTATGTTTTAAATTTAGAGAAAGTTGCCATTGTTAATTGCAGTACTTAATCATCAAATTTCTATATTTTAATATTTTAAAAGCCAAAAAAAAAAAATGCACTAGCAAAACTAGTCTCAAAATCAAAAACAGACAAGGTTTTGCTTTCATTAACTGAAATCAACTAAGCTCTTTTATCCCTTTCTTCTCACTTCAATAAAAGACGACCTGAGCCCCCTTTGAAACCAGCACAGTGTGATCTGAAGAATGAAAAAATGTTGATTGACTGGCACTGCATGCAATAATTTGAAATGAGCATAATCTTTTCAGGTAAAAATGGAACAGTGCACTGTTGATATGTGTATGAACATGGCCCCTCCCCACTGCCTAGGGCAGGCAGCAGAGTGGGGATGGTCTGTAACGATGGCCATAATCATGACAGCATAATTTTTTTTCACAGTTTTCAGCTAATCTGTAATGTCACACTCACGCCACTGCACTTTCTGCAGCTGCACTCGACCTGGTGCTGCTCCCACAGATATGGGGCTTGTGCCCAGCACTTTGTTCCTGGAGGCTTGCAGGGACGGATGCAGATGGCACACGGTGAGGTGTGCTGGGCTCCAGCCCCAGCCACCAGCCAGGTCCCCGAAGGTGCCTAGGGCAGAGCGTCATCGCAGGCATCGCTGAGGTGCTGCTGCAGCTGCTCTCTTCTGGGAGCAGCACAAATGCTGGATTTAACAGTCCTGGCCACTTTCATGTTTCCTTCCTTATTAATATTACAGAAAAATAATCTGAAGGCCAGGGCCAGACACCAGCAGGATCCCCCACATGGATTGCACGGCTGTGCCCGTGGCTGCAGCAGCTGCAGCAGCTCATGTCCCAGCTCTAATGCAGATCTTAAAGCCTGGAGAGAGAGAGGGCTGCAGGTTTAGCTTTTTCTGTCTGTGTTTCAATAGCTCTGTATTTTTAGGTCTCATCCTTGCTAGCTTGAAAAAAGACAAGACTCAGGAGTTGTGCATATTGGAAAGGTGATGATTTCTTTTTTTCCCTATTTGTTATAGGTAATTTGCTCAAAATTCCAGATGCTAAATTCAACTTTACCCATAGAGTCAAACAAAAAAAAGAAAGAGAGCTGAAGAACAGGTACGGATGTTCTGTTTACCCACTCAATCACTAAAATTATTGCATGTGGCATAATCCTGTACGCCTATGAAATATCAGGCTTTTCTTTCACAGAGACTCATTATTATGCTGCAGAAACAATACGGTTTTCTTTGCTGCAAAATATGTTGCTTCTTTTAAATGAAAATATCTATTCCTTTCAATTTTCAGTGAAGCAAATTTAAAACTGTATGAATAGATGAGCCTTTTAACACAATATTTAATTGGAAAATAAGCAATAAAAGAGGCACAATGAAAGTATTTTTTCAATAATACTTGAATTTGAAAAATTAAATATCTCATGTAGAATCTATAAAAATACTTTGTTGATTCTTGCATTTTTAAAGTTTTTTCATAGCTGAAAGGTTTTGAAATCAACTTGGGTTTACAAAACCTTGACTCAAAATTTCAGATAGAATTTTTTCACAGTTCAGTCAATTTTTGCTTGTAGTAATAGAATATTAACTGGCACAGCCTTGAGTCTTTTGTTTTCTTTTGCTTTTTGCCAATTAAATTTCCAGGTTTCTATTTTATATTTTTGTGTGCTATAATTAGGTTTCCAGAATAATTTAAGCACCTTCTAAATAGCAGATTATCTTACTCATTGCAACATCAATCAATGCTGTATTCTGTCCTCTTTCCTGTTTCCCGCTCGTCTCTTAGGCAGACGTGCTGCTTTGTTCCGGTCTGGCTGTTTGCAAGATCTATGTCAGTATAGCTGGTTTACTACAGTGTTACTATAAACATTGATATTTGAAAATATGGACATAGAGAGGCATAACTTGGAGGGAAATAGCACAACAGGTTAGGTATATAGATCTTAGAAAGGGTGATGGTGCCAAAGTAGTGTGATAAGGTAAGGGGCTGCTAGTCTCAGCAATGCCTGACTCTGTCTCAGGTAGGAACCAGTAGCCAAACCAGAAATAACATTTCTTGCAAGAAAAACATGATTTCATGACAGGGAAAATGTTTTTTCTGCTAAACTCTGTAAAGCTCATTGTATAACAGAGATATTACGTTTCACTGGTCTCAATCAATGCTATTCTTGTTAAAGGCCTCCAGTCTTACCCCCGGCAAAGATTTCACTGCAATTAGTCTGTTTAAACAGAGCCATTGAGAGGTTTTTTTTGTCACAGGACTTCTGGAACAGGCCTTAAGGCAGCTCTGTGAGAGCCAAAGGATAATAATTTTACTACACAGCAGCGTATTTCAATTACAGTATAATTAAACCAAATGTTGAAGCCATATCTGACAATAGGTGGATGGAAAGCTGAATCAGAAACTTCTCCAACATTTAAAATTACAGGTTGAAAGTTAGGGTAGAATTTTGGGCTGAGGTCTGCACTACAATATGTAAAGCTGCCTTGGCTGCTGATTGCATCTCTACCTGGAGCAAATGCCTGAAGAGATCTCTGCCTTACTTTTGTGAAACACTGAGTAATCAACAAATCCCATTGAACTCCTGACGATTTCTCAAAGCAGCGTGAGCAACACTCCACCAATGGATCGAGAGCACATGAGCTGCTATAGTTCATCTTCTTGCATGAGAGCCTTCTAATAGACATGAAGAGAATGGAAAAAGCCTCAAAGATCCACAATTGTAGTGTTTAACACGGGGCAGGAGAAGTTTGTATGGTCAGAGCTCTTGCATATTTATCAATTGCCTTAAAGAGCATACTTCTACTTTTTATTACTGAAATACAATTCAGTATCAAGTTATCAAAATGGCATTAAATGTGTACCAGCTTAGCTAAGATGATCTTCTTAACAATGCAGTCGTATTCTGATTTTCTTCATTTATAGTCATTAACTTAATTTGATGACCTAGCTAAATGATTGCATCTGTCACAAAAATACAGTTCTAATAATTATTCATAAATCAAAGCTGTGCCACTCCCCAACAAAAACTTGGATCAATTTTTTAATTTTTAATATTTTTTAAAATGCCTGGAACAATGTTTTACACTGTAAAAAGATATTCTAGGCACTACATCACCAAAGATATTTTAAAAACATGCTTCACTTAATACATAACTATATTTGAATATTTCATGTGTTTACAGAAATGTTTAATGGAATTAGATTCAATGAACTTCTAATAGTGAGTAGAAATAAATTATTGCATCCTTACTGTCAAAGCAATTTCAGGTTTTATATTCATCCTCTGTTGAGCCTTTTAGCTTATTTCAGTTTTTAAGTCACACACAATAGAGCTTTAGGGGCCTGCATCCCTGTGATTTATAATACAAAGGAACAATTATTTCTGCAGGTAAAATTATGCTTTTTGAAAAAGGTAAGATAAACAGATGTTCCTAAAGCATCCTTAGAAAATCATGGGGAAATGGCTAAATGTATTACAAATAGCAATAATAATAAAAAATACAGCCATCAACTGTCTAAAGTACGTTGTGAACATTTACATGTCTACTTCTACAATTCAAGTGGCTATAAAAAACTGAGAACAGAAAGCCAAAATCTTTTGGATAATCCCTTAAGCCCCCAAACAATAAACAGGAACAGGTTCTGACATGTAATTTATCAAGCTGTGAAGTTTCTATTCTTATGAACAAAAACCTAGTAAAACAAAAATAAATGAATAATGTGAGCACAGTCTTGGGAAAAGTTGAATTGCTATAAAAAAAACTTCAGCATCCTTTCTTCAAGTCCGTAAATCAAGGCATTTACCTTAGACCAATAGTAAAAATGTTTTAAATGCACACAGATGAACATAGAAAAAAATCTTTAGTTATATTCCTTGACTTTATAAGAACTTCTGGAATTACAAAGGTTTCCTTGTTTGACCTAAAATTTTCTTTGGCAAAGGTTTTACAAGCATCAATATTTACTCATTTATGTGCAGCAGAAAAAAATGCCTGTAGCATTCCAGAGTGTGAACACTATATTAACTACGTTCTAAACACCCATAAATATTACAAGGTTGGAAAAAAAGAGAAAGAAAGAAAAAGAGAAAGAAAGAAAAAGAGAAAGAAGAAAAAACACTTCTCAGAAGATTCTTTTTCTGGTCTATGTGGGTCTTCACCATGCTCAGTGTAGCCTTGATGGTATTTATAGTATTCCTTGCTAAACAAACCAACAAAACTACCACAGGAACAGTTGTCCTATGAGATAAATTGTTATACACTGTATTAAAATGAAAAAAATATAGCCCAATTTCCAAATTACTTTTTACAAAAGCTTTCAAGGACTTTTCACACAGATAAACACACTTCATAGTTCGCAGGAATTTGGGTCAGTACAGATTTCCCAATGTCTTTCCCTTTGCGTGTGTGTAAGGAGTTGTTTATTTGTTTATTTGCTTGTTCTGTGCATCCCAATCCTAAAGCTCATGTGAAGGCTCCAATAATTGCACCTGTGCTTCAGATTTTGTGTAGCTTATCCTCTCATTTCTAAGTTTCAAGCTGAAATTACTCAATCTAATTGAGTTTCTTTGAAAGAAAAATACACGATTTGGTTTTCTGTCAGAGAAAAGTGCTCTAATAACTTATGGTTTTTCAAAAGGAAACTTAACGTGTGCAATTTTAATGATGGTTATACTTCAGAAGTAATAACTTTTCTGTTGCTTTTGCACATGTTCTAAATTATATTCAACTTTTTGACTGAAAATGGAAAGGAAGAGGCCTTGCCTAATAGCTCTAGAGGAAGGTGTATGTTCTTAAGTGTCAGTGACATATAAAATAGTTAACTGATGAAGGTTTCTGTCACAGAATTTTTTTTGACTGATTATCATTTTGTGACATGCCACCCTTCAGCTAATTTTCAAAGGATATGTTTTGTTCTTTGGCTAATTTTGCCCCAGTGGTGCTGAAAGTCACTTTCTTAGATTTCCTCTTTGTGAAAAGTGGGTTTGTTCTGATTTTGACCTTCATGTTAAGGACATATTTATTTAACTCTATTTTTCCACCTCCCATTTGCAGTCAGCTCTGTTGTGTTCATATGATCTCCCAGCCACAGCCACAGGACTCCTCTCACAGTCTGCAGTGACATGTCTTCTGAGAATTGCACATTTGTCTGCACAATTAGAACTTCAAATAGTCTGTGTCACATGTAGCCAAGGCCTGTGACAGCTGTCACTCAGGAATACGCTTCCTGACAAAGAGAGATTATAACCTCACAGATCGTGCAGTCTTTATTATTTGTGTTTAATTATCCTCCAGTGGGAAATAATAACTGCAGTTTTCCTTATGCTTTATCTTGGTGCAAGGTTGAAGCTTGTAATCAGATGTACGTTTCTAGCTTCCTTAAACTAGTTTTTTTTCCTGTTTGTTCCCAATCTTTGCAGCCTCAGGGTAAACTCTGCACCCTTCCATTATTAATTTAGACAGATACAATTTCCTAGCAAAATAATTAGTCAACATGTGGCAAACTTTTGTAATAAACTACATATAAAATGAATAATTAAGTTTCTTGTTAAATCGATAACATTGATCTTGACTTCTCTTAAAATCAGATTGTAAGAGAGCAATTTCTTCTGCCTTCTGAATTTTGCATCTTAGAATGGAAGACTGACATTTGATTTCTATTTGACAGATATTGAACTTTAAATAGTTTTATTTTCTGTCAAAGCTGAGGCAGTGAGTTAAGGAGCAGATTTTGTGGCTGCACTGCCAGAAAACAGCTTCCAGTTCTTTAATGTCTGCCTCAGATCACCGACATACCTAACCTCATATCTCTGCCACCTTTTTAGACCCGAAGTTCTCAGGCTTGTGTTTAAGACAACAAATTAAGTCACTGAAATAGAACCTGCTGTTTTCCAGTTGCAGTTGCAGCTGCTGACACGTTCTTGGCACTATTGCTGCTCTCTTTTTGAAGAATTGTTCCCAAGAGGAAATGACATTTAATTGTAGGCTAGGGTTACCTGAGCCTGGTTGATACATTCGATCTGCCTGCTAACTGAATACATTCTTTTACAACTTTTTGAAGTATTTAATGACAACAAGAGTTTGTTAATTAACATGAAAATTGCAGTTTTGTCTTTGCAAAATCAAGGCATTCTTTGACATTCACTAATATGAGTCTGCCTTATCTTCCAGTACAATTTCATACACCTGTAAGAGTTCCTCTTGGGGACACTATTTTATTTTGCCAGAGCAATGGTAACTGATCAAGAGTGTACATGCAGTTAAAGAGCATACCTAAAATGAACTGTAAGTTCATAACCCTTACAGCAAATAAAAATTTGTCTTCTGTAGCCAGTGAAAGTTGTCAGGCATCCACTCCAAGGTCACAGATGCTGTCACCTCACTGGGGAGCTTGGTGAAAGAAATACTAACATAAACATGAAAGTCTGTCATTTAATCCTAACTATATTTTTAAATAAGTTGACTGAAATGGAAAATGCTTCAAGAATATACTCTTTTAGTAATCCGAAAGAGTAGAAAACCTTTCAGACTGTGCATGGTATATGTAACATAACTATTAATCATTTTGCCTATTAGAACAGAATGTGTCTGTTTTCCAGGTTGCTTTGTCAGGTGCTGTCTGTGCCAAGTGTCACTAATGCCTGCATTTACCAGTGGAAGCATCACCCAGAGCATATAGACTTGCTAAAGGGGCAAATGCCAGCATAATTCTCCAACCATCTGCTTGCCTGGGACTTGCATAGGAAATGTGGCCAAACCTGCACTCTGCCCTGAGATTACTGGATACCATAATGAATGTTTGGCACAATTAGTAGCCAGAGTAATTTAGAGAAGCATTCAGACATCTCTGGCTGATGCCAAGAATCTGGTCCCATGTATCTGGAGCAGGACTGGAAGTGTGAAGGTGACACACTGCTAACTTTGAAGCCTACCAACAAGTTGTGCTCTGCGTGTGCCATCAGCTGATAACCAGACCCTGTATCAACTTTACAGACTCAACACAGAAACAAAAATTCCTCTTCTGCCAATGATTATGGCTGGAAGAAAATCAATCCTATTCAAACACTTAATTACTGAAATACTATGTTAATTTTATCTGTAAAGGTCTGAACTCTTCTGTGCTATACATTTAGAGAAATTAATCTGAATGGGAAAACTAACCCCAGAGTATATATACTATGATATCCCTTTGAAAATATTGTCACAGAAGCATTGCACCGTTATAAAGTAGGAGTTCATAGAAAAAGTTTCAGGAAAAAGCTGGAAACAGAATCCTTGTGAGGTTTTTTTGTCAGTTTTGAGTTTTATGTATTAAAGTGTGAGAATTTTTTCTCCCCTAAAAGCAATGCCAACATCACCTTTGTGGGCTGACTATCCAGCTACCACAACTTTCCTGAATTGTGTAGCTCTGGCTACACAGACTTTTCTCTACTGCTGCCTGGAGTATAGACCTCCTCCTTGATTCACAACATGCAAATTTAATATTCATGTTCTAACACAAGCAGTTCCACCTCCAACACTGTAATGCCCTAGAAGGAAGACACACATTTCAGCTTTTCACTTGTACCTGGGATGTAGTGCCTGAATGGGAACTCTTTGCAAAAGCTGAGTTCATAAAGCATTCCAGCTTCAACAGCTGATGGACAGTATTCAGCCTTATGTTAGCAGAAAAACCCATGTCAATAGCTTCCTGATTTTGAATCTTGGCTAGTAACAGTAGTCGTTTTTAATTGAAAAGAAAATCAGTTGGCTGATTTTCTGAAAGAAATTATAGAAGAAAAAGGCAAGAGTTTTCTGCTAACAAGACTTTAACTGAAAGCCCCATTTCTACCTTTTCATACACAAATTTGTAGGAGGTGATTCACTAATCAAGAATGGAAAACCCAAATAACACCATACGTTCTTGCCTTTTAGTGCAAATGTTTATTTATGAACGTGGTGCTCAGCACTGTGGTGTTCTTACAAAGAAAACATTTTATGAGTATTAGGATGTAGAGAACTTTCCATAATTAGCTATATACTATTTGCCTAGTCTGCTGTTGTTACCTTATACACGTGTGTCTCTTGCAGGGCAATAGGAATTGAAGTTCACCACTGCCAACATATGTTGGTATATACACACACACATATACCTACCTATAATATACATTACACATACATATATACACATATACATACATTTTGAAAACTTCCTAAGTAATACACTGAATTCAGCTAAGACACAGCCATTCTCAGTGGATATATCTCCGGCAGAAATCACTTTGACCTGTACCAGAGTCAGTACAAATCAAAGATATGGAGGTAAGAACAGGAAATACGACTGAACAATTGCTAAAAGACAAACTTAAGGTGATGGAACAGGTTTATTTTGTAGCATACAACAATATGAATGGTGCCACTACATTGTCCTATTAAAGGCATAAAAGCACTGTAGCCACTGTAAAGCAAAATAGTATTATCTGGCTTTTTACTCAAAAGATTTACTCAGGAATTACAATAAAAATATACTTGAAAAAGGTATCTTTGTCCTATGTGTATAATAATCAACCAGCACCATCATTTTGAACACCTCAAACTCTTGGTGACATAAACAATTTTAAGTATTCTCATTTCCTAGACTGTAGGAAATTAATTTATTTTGCAGAATTGGAAAGTGAAGCATTAGTGAAGACTGATGTCTCCAAGTTTGATCACTTAAAATGGAGCACTTTATTTGATAATTAACATCTTCTTCATTTCTGTAGTTTTTTAAATGCACTGACCACCAGCTTTTCTGCAAAATTTGTAATCTAGGGATGTATTAAAAATATTTTCCTTCTTTATTATTTTAAACAATAGACAACCAGTGAATAATATGCATTTATGTAAACGATGTATATATATGTATCTTTGAAAAATGCCTTGTAATTCCTTGTGAATGATGCACTATTTAAAGGTTGATAGTTCACAATAACTTAAAAAGGGATTAAGTGTTAATTCAAATAAAAAAAATATATCAGATAATGCAGCAGATTTCTAACATAACATTCACTCTCTAGGAAACCAGGAAAACTGTGTGAGACCGGGGAGAGTTTCATGGTTGTGCTGTGGAATTTTTTTATGCAATTTTCTACTCCGTTCTCTAAAATGGAAGACCACAGTTTTATTTACAAGTGTAAAGACAGCTGAGGAGGAGAATTGAACGAAGACACATTTTTAAAAAAAGAATTATTTCCATCTAATCTAAATCAAATTGTTGTATTACTTTATTAAAATATTTCATGTTGCCTAAGGTATTTGCATTCCAAGAAAGTGTTTCCCAAAAGCATTTTAAAATAGATTACTTTCAAAAATTTTGAAGAAGACTCTTCTTTTGAGTTTTTTTTTAGTTTCAAAACATAATATTGTGACTGTGCTTTTCAGAAAATATATGTGGCTAGCAGGACATTAGGTCCATATAAGAATATTTAAATTAAAGCCATGGATTTTTTATTGAGAGAGTCACTTTCTCAAACACTATTTTATCTAGATTTGGAAACATTTTAATATATACAGAAGGAATTAGAGTTGGAAATGTATAGATATTTTTAGTGTATCATTATAATTTCCGTAACTTCTTTATCACTTTCAGTGATGGTGGAAGCACCATTATATATCAAGTATGGAAGCCAAAGTAAAGGTATCAGTCTGATTCAAAGTACAAGCCTTGAATACAGTACATAGAGCAGGATGTAAATTTACCTCTCATAATACATAGTGAAATAGGAAAATCATCAGCGGAAGAATAGATGAACATTGAACAGAAGCAATCATTACATATTAGCAAAACGTTGTTTTTACTCAGTGGTTTGTAACCTATTTGTGACTTGGTTGTCTCACTTGATAGGATATATGGGGATGGGATGCAGAAGGCAGAAGAAGAGTGGGTTTTTTCTTTCCTTTATCTGTGTTTCTGAGTCTGCTTTCCTGTTTTTTTGGATATACTTCCCTACCACAATCCATTTCTCAACAACTTCATGATGTGAGTTCAAAAGATGTTCATAGCCCAGTAGATAAAGCATTACATTGCTAAAATATGGTTTACCTTATCCTTAAAAAAAAAAAAAAACAAATCAGCCA
>VZTE01001019.1:1054458-1167639 GCA_013397775.1 Eulacestoma nigropectus
AAAAAAAAAAAAAAATCAGCCAGTCTGTCACTGTTTAATGTTTCACTGCTGCAGTATCTTTATTTTCAGTGTTGAATGCAACCATGAAAATTCATCAGCAACCAGAAGACTTTTACTTTATTTTGCTCCTTTTCTCCTTTCTCCCACATACAAAGTAGTTCACTTTCCCAATTGTTAATATCTGTCTGTATTGTATCTTTTCTCATCTGGAAACTCTGATCATAAATCCAAATTTTCAGGTGAGATTTCTTGTATTGGCATACTGTAACCTCCTGCTCAGATCAGATACCACCTATTTACAAACAGTACCTTTATCCTTTTCACATACAACTATTTATATTTAGATACGTCACTTGAAACATTTGCAATACTAATGCATAACTTTCTTTCATTTTATTCTTTTTGTGTTGTTGCTTGTTGAAAACTTATAACCAAGGAACTCTCTGATAAGGCCTTCACCTGTTTTCTAAGCTTCTCTGTCTCTTCCCTCCTATAGTGTTATCTGTGTTCAGAAGAGATTTTATGATAACTATTGCAACAATCATGCAGTGCTAAATATATATGTTGATGTGATGAACTACATAGATCAAAATTACTACCCATGAGAGCACCTCTCCCAGAGAAGACCAATGCTCACTACAGCAGGACTTCTGCTAATGACCTTTCCTCTCCCTTTTGCTGCAAGGAGGACAATTTACCTCATTTTGTAACATTCGGCTAAACAGATGAATAATGGAGTAGCATGAGGTGATAAACACAGTCATTCTAATAGTGAAGCAATGCTTGTGCAGCAAGGCTAATTTGGATACCTAGGGTCTCTGGAGAGTCAAACACATACAATTGATGTGCTTAATTAGATTGTGGAAGGTGGAAGTTTCTCATAATACTGTTTGCACTGTTAGCTTCAGATCAGAAGTTTGCAGAAAAATTAGTCTAAACTTTAAACGCCAGATAAAATGCAAATGTTAACTAGACTTAATACAAACCTGGCTGTTAGCTAGCCACGTTTCCAAGAGAAGGGAGAAACTCAAGGGATGGTAAACACAAGAGAAGAACAGGAGATCTGTACAGATGTTTGAAATGTGTGCTGCTGTGTTTGCTTTCCAGTGAAGCTTTCAGCTCAGCCCATCTGTTGTGCACAGCGTGCCACACATTGTGATATTTGTCTACACCTTGGCCCTCAGCCCATCCGGCTGGTACCAGGCTACACACCATTCCTTGGGAGGATGCTGGGGTGTGTGCTCGCTGCTGGGGCAGCCAGGGACCAGGGCAGGTTGTGGACAGTCACCTTCCTACACTCAGGTCATGACTTGTGCATCCGCACTGGAACCAGCACTTTGGGTCACAGCACTGCTGACCCACAGTGTGCACAAAGCTCTCAGTCTCTCAGACTGCTGGTGACACAAAATCTCTATAACAAATACATTAATTTAAATCATCTTCTCTGAGCAAATCATTCTAGCTTGGAGCCAGATAGTACTGATGTTTGCGAGATGGCCTTATTAGATGCTATTTATTTCTGTATTAAAGAGAACAATGTAGATTGAAGTCACAAAAAGAATTACAAAACCTAATTTATGGATTGCTCCAACTGGAATCCACATTTCTTCCAGGCAGACAGACTTTTTTGTTGTTGTTGTTATTAGCTTAATGAGGAGCATAGTCTCATTTCATTTCCTTTCGAACTTACTTCTTACTGCTCGGTCAGTTTGTTTTCATAACGCTGGGTCTCATCCAGCTGGATTTGGGCCCATTCTGGTATCATGCTGTTCAACTAGTTTTATAGCAGTTTATAGCTCATATAGTTAAAAATGCCACCTCTTCTTTAGATGTAATAATTTATGATATTGAGCATGTTGAAGTGGCTTCTAAATGTGCCATCATTCATCTTAAAAATAAAACAACCGAAATCACCGCTAATGTGAACTTACCCATATGCACATTCACGTATTCAGTATTCATATTCTGACTAGTGTGCTTTGCAGTATTTTGAAAGTTTATTCAGCTGCATGAACCTGGGTAGAGGATACTCTCTGTAAAATTGTCCTTTCCTCTATTGATGCCTAATCTGAAATTCTTCTACGAGAATCCTACTTGAGCCTTTCCTTCTACCATATCCTTATCAATAATAATAATAATCAAAAAAAAGATAAATCTCTGTCTCTTAGCTGCACAGATATAAACCCTAAATAAAGGTAAAACAATGCAAAATTGGCCTTCTATGCTTAATTCTCTTTTTTGGCTCTGGAAACCTGGTTGGTTCCAGGTCTCTCATCTGATCTCAAATTATTTCTCATTCATATACATTTTCTCTCTTGCTCCAGGGCTTTCTCCTTTCTAGGCTGTGTCCTGTAAATACTGATTTCTAATTCTTGACTCTTGTTTCCATCATCATGACTTGTCCTCATCATATCTAACTCAAGAGCATTCTGCACAGCCATGATTTAAGAAAGCAAAGCACCAGGGACTGTAATTACTGGTGTTCTCAGCATGTCGAGGAGTGTATTGGCAGCCCCTGAAACTGTTAACCCACTACATACATGCTGTACAATTTAAGCAACTTAGATCACAGAGTCTGTCAAACAGCTAATTTGCATAAGTAATTTGAATAACAAAGATAGTTGATTAAATATGAAATGTATATTTAAATGTTCTTTACAAAAAATTAAAGATTAGGACATTCTCTATAATGTCAAGGAGAGTTTCACATCCTGGACAGAGGTACATTAGCCAACTTCACAGAGACATTTACAAAGGGCAATTACACTAAAGCTATAAAAATATGCCTCAAGTGAAACTGTATGTGATATAAACAACAGGTACCCAGACAAATGAAAAACTTAAATACTGCATAGGTGTGAGCATAGGACATTTACAGATGCTGATATGTTGGGTTTGCTTGAATTGTTTAACTTAGAGTGAACACAATGTGGATCAAGGCAAATAGTAATGATAATTTTTAAATAATAGATTTTATTAAAATTATATCTAAATTACATGATGTACATATCAGTAAAACAAAAGTGTATAAAAATTACAGTCTTCACTCCAAATTTTTATTGCCTAAATGGTGCCAAGATATGATTCATAAGTGAATGACAAGCATAGAAATAAGAGAGGATAAAAAAAAAACAGGAGAGAAGGCTGCAATTTACTGAGGCTATGGATAATTAATTGAAAAGGGTATTTTTAAGATTTCAGATCCAGATTTTGGTATGAAAATAGACCTTTGAGACGTACATCACCACCACGTCCATGTTCAGATTATGCTGCAAACATGTGTGGACACAGCATACCAGGCCAGAAAACATGTGCAGTGGGAATCCCACTTGGAAAACATTCCAGGCGGTGGAGGAACCTGTTTGGCACCCATCTATCAATTCAGATACTGCCCAAGTGAATGTAATTTTGTCCACATTATCCTGTTTCTGTTAATATTTTTTCGGTTCCTAGGACATTTTTCTATCCAAATTAACTAGAATGAATGTTTTCCAGCAAAAACCTCATGAGAGATATTATGAAATATTCTAATAAAATATCCGTGCAAAAATATATTTACTGAGCTTCTCTGAACTATTTAGCATGGATATTTTATTAAATATCAAGAGCCTGCTTAGTGCTGAAAGCATATAACTTTGTGGAACAGCCCTCTGCCTCGAGAATACTGAGGTAACAGTGCCCTAGCGTTTGCTTATTTATATACTATTAACCTCTAGTGATTGTTGAAACAGTATCTTGATTACAGAGAAAAATATATCACTTTGCAGCAGGGGGAATCTGCAAGATTGAGTGCCTATGAACACTCATATTTGCTGAAAGAAAAACACTGAAAGAATGATGAAATAGTCTACGTTCTTATCACATAGCCTCACTTTTTTCCTTCTTAAAACTAAGATTACTGTAAGGGGCAACAGGAGCAGAGATGAGGTTGCTGGCTGTAATCCTATGGACTGGATACCTACAGCACAACTTAGATGAAAAGGCTGGAGACAAAGTGGAAATGAAGTAATATCTAATGAAACTATTCTGGAAAATGAGTGAAATACTACTCAGGTGTTTATGGTTTTGCTCATGGCCTGTCCATTGCCATCTAACAGTTACAAAATGGAATAGCTCCCAGGATTTCTGGGAAGGCAGGAACAGACAAGCCCTGAAGGCTGAAGTAAACTTGCTACTTCTGCGTGTCAAAGTGTACACATGGGAGAAGGATAGTATGATGGAACAACACACATTTTGAGATTGGAACAGGAAACATATAGACAACCAGAGCCATTAGGCCCAAAATGAAGCAAACACAGAAAACTTCCTTTTTTCCAAGTGGACCTAGAGGAACTAGCAACTGGATCTCAAGCAAGTGGGTGGCTCCTGCCTGCTCTCTGCCCTGGGCATATGAGTACAAGTACTTAGCTGCCTTGTGCTTGGGTGAAATAAGATAGCTGATTTCTTTGAAAAGGAGACCTATTAAGCTGCCAGAATGAAACTGGAATATTACATACACCTATAAAGACTTTTGAATTTACTATCCTAGTGAAACACTGATTTATACGCAGTATTTGGATGCCACTTTTACACGTTATACCTTCAATGCATCCTGCACTACTCTGTTGATGATTGAACAGTGGTATACCAATAAATAATTATCAGATGGATATCAAGAAAATAGATTTTTCCTTATATTTATTAGTATACTGAAACTAAATAGACTATAAATATTTTAATGAGGATATTTTATAGAAGTGTGGCCTTCAATAAATTTTAGATTTTTTATTTCCATTTTGCCTTTTATCGACACAAAAAGAAATTAATTTGGTTCTTGAACAATAAATTTATAAAACTTGGTGTTTATATGCATATTTCAATGTTGGCTGAGATTGTCAGAAGTAACAGCTAATCTTCTTTATGTAGCAGGGTGCTGAGTAGGCTTAAAAGTCCTTTGCTTCCAGAATGCAATGTAATTATAAGACGTGATTACAACTGATTATAATCAATCAGCATAGTCTTAAGTGTAATTTATATTGCTGCAGCTGTGGTTAGATTAAATCTTCATATAAAATACAATTTCTCCAAGATATGTAAAATTATTTGAGCAAACCCAAATACAGTAAACTCATAATGCCATAAGTATAGAGTGAATGATGCCAATTACATAATAGTTTAGTGCTGTGTATACCACAAAATAAGTTTCCCCTCAAAGAGGATATTCTTGATTCAAGACACAAGACTGTCCTTTTGTTATTGTGACAGGACAATGTTTCTGGCCTTCTGAACTCTTCCTTACACCATTTGTCACATATAATGTGTCACTACCAGCACAAGAACTACCATAGTCAGTAAGAGCTCTTTTAAAACAATAATAGAAACTAGGTTTGAGGATTCACAGAACAACATGTTTTGGCAGGATAAGACACATGCTAGCTGTCAAAAACTGCTGAGATCTCATTGCTAATCAGCTAAATGGCTTTGTTCAGTTTCTTCCCCTCTGTCTGTACATCCATTCTGTAGCTGGGAAGCTTTACTGCAGACATAGATCAGCCAGATTCGCTCCAGCCCATCCGGTGAGCCCTGGCAGGAACCCAGGGCTGCTGCAAAGGGCCTCCTGCTCCCAGGGGACAGCCAGAACAACACCCACGGCTCTATTCTGTACCCCAGGCAATGTTTTGCTGTCTGTACTTTTGTATTTCTGCTCTTGGTGAAGGGTTATCCTCAGTTTACAGCCTGTGAAGTGTCCGTAACAACGCTGGCTGCCTTCATTAGGGGAATGTGTGGAGGGCTGATGGAATGGTTTCTCAGTTCTTTCATTTTCCCACACAATTTCATGTCAAAAAAATATCTCACCAAAGGACATCTTGTCTGGCAATCTGAGATTAGAAAAACTGTATCAGCAAAAATACAATTTTTAACATGATCAGAATATATACATATACACAGACACTCCCACCTCAAAATAAAAAATAAAAAAAAAAAAAAAAAAAAAAAAAAAAAAAAAAAAAGTTCTTTTAAAATGTAACATCAACAGAAGGTAATCAACTGTCTCCTTCCAAAAATAATAGAGCATGAAACTTATAAAAAACCCTGTGCTTAGAATAAAGCTCTTCACTATTAACTCCTAAGATTCTGAATTCTTGCCTGAAGCCCTTTTGCTCAGTTTACTGAGAATCTGAAGTAAAGTTACAATTTTGGGTGTATAACACAAAACCTGATTCAGATCTACCTAAACGAGAATATGTATGTCCCAATGTTGTCTCAATTAAAAGGAAAATTCATCTGTTCCCATTAGAAAAAAAAAAACAACAAAACCAAAAACCATCTATAACCAAATCCAAAGTAAAACAAACAAACAAACTCCCAGGCCCTGTGGCTTTTAGTAGGAGAATATTTATTCCTTGCTTTCCTCCAGAACTAATGTGTCATGACATCAGTATAAAATTTAGAAGGAGCATCCCTAGAGCAGTAGGTTACTTGAGATAGAATCTAACTAGTTCGTAACATTCAGGATTTTATATTTTGAGTAGAACTCTAAATCTCCCTAGCAATTAAGTTCTTTAAAAGGAAATTAATATTCTTGAAATTCAGATGCATCATTAAGATATTGTACTTTTATTTTTTCATGCTTAATAAAGACAAATTTAAAAGAGTAAAAAAATGTGTGTTCAATAATCTACAAACTGAGCCTATTTAATTCATATATTTCTTAACAGAATTGAGGAGCTGCAAAAATGAACTGAAATGAACTGAAATGTAAACTGTAAAAATGTATAGAATAGTTTAAAAATATATTATTTTTATATAGATTTTTTTAAAAAAAAATTAACCAGTGACATACTTAATCAATTGATATTCTGTTTTCTCTGTATTTCAACCTGCAGTGTCTCTGTACCCATAAGCTTCTTATTGATATCCTTAATTTATGAGCTTGATCCTCAAAATGAATTCCTGTCACACTGAATTTTTTTTTTTTGAACCTTGGTGATTGCTGTTTTGCTTCTTTGCTGTTCTATTTTTGTTTGTACATAATTTTTTTAGAGCAGCATCTGAAAATGACCACTAGTTTATAAAGAAGTATAAAAATATTTGCTTGACATATTTGTTGTTAAAATAATAAATATTGGAGATAAAGAGACAAAAAATTAGTAGAACAAAATTTTATAAAACCATATGCAGTCCATCAAAACACACAAAAAGCCAAAGAACTGAGGATGTTGGCTGCCACTGAAAGAATCAATGTGTGTGTTTCAGTATGAATGGTCCATACCTAAATAGTATTTTTCATTCAGATGAAACAGTATTTTAAATTCCACAAATTTCATGATCATGAGCCCCTGCTATGATAATATTTAAATGTAGTTTTAATCTAAATATTTTTAACCTGCCATTTTTAAACCCAAATTCCTAACTATGTTTATATTTAATTTAACTACACAGAACCAACTATGGCATAATTTCAACATTTAAATTTTAGTGTTCTTCAAATTTCCAGTTATAAAAGTTGTTTTTCTTATTCAGTAATGAATCTGTGCTTGAGCCAAGCAGCTGCATATGAAGGGTGCCAGAGTTGTTCTTCATAGACTTTTCAGTTAGCTGACTTTAAATTACTTTAGGTGCAGAAAAAGCTATTTTATTGCTTTAAAAGGAGAGGTCAGTATAATGTCAGCCAATAGACAGAGCCCTTATGTATAAAATTGTTTTTGATGCTTTACATTTTTAATATTAATGGGTTTCTGTTTAATGCATTTACTTTGATAATCTAAATAATCCCAAAGAGCTCCAAATACACTGCAAGTTTTAAACCAGATTCTATCTCAAAGTGTGTTCTTTTCAACAAATCCATGACAAGGCCAAATTTTCGAAGCTGTGTAACCCGTTAAGAATCCCGTAGGCTGCTCAGAACACCTGCAAGAACAGCTGGCAGTCAGGGTGCATAAGCAGACATGGGTCCACTACTGATAATGATGGTGGCAACAAGATTAAAGGATGTATGGACAGAACCTGCTGATTTTGTTCCGCCTATTTGGATCTTCAGTTGCCTAAATTCCTTTCAAATCCACTATCAAGAGATACCTTGCTGACTGGGAGCTGGATGTCTCTCTTGAGTCAAGAAGTACCATTCACTATATCTATTTGTAAATATTCAACTGGAGATATATTTATTAAGTCTATTCACTAAGATGATTGTGTTTCTACAGAAAAAAAAAAAAAACAAAATAATCTGTAAATAATTTAAGTAATCTCAAATATGGACTTGCCTGCTAGAACAGTAGCAATGACCTAGAACAATTTTTTTCCTTTAATCATTAATATTCTGGGTGCAATTCAGAAGTTCATTTCTATGACACTCAGGAAAGTGACTACAGTAAATGGTTGGTGAATTTTAAACTTAATATGCCTCAGCATTTTACTGGAGTAGCAGTAAATGCCTAATAACAAAATTCCCAATGAATTATTTCAGAAGTTTCTTTCGTGGATTAATAATAAATTTTAGAAAACAGATATTTATGTTTTCTAAAAAAGATAAATATTAAAATGGTGAAACAGCAATGACAAAGGTGAAGAACAGTGTACTTTCCAAATTCTTGCAATACTCTTAGCTAAAAGTACACTTTCAGTTATCTTTAAACAATTCTTCTTCTTCCATAACAGGGTCAGAACCTCCTACTTATTAATTATATTAAAGATCCCTTAGTTATCTCTTACTCAATTATCTGAACAGTCTCCATGTCCAGCATGACATTTAGATAATGAACATAGCATTTTAATGGTATCACTAATACCCACATGGATTTATTTAGCACATGCTTAAATCTCTAATTTTCAGGGGCTCTTAGAACCTTAAAATCGACATGACCAATGTGTTATCAATTTTCACTTCAATCAGAAGTATAAGAAAGTTTTGAAAGGGTGAAAGTTAAAATTAAATTCTCGTAACCAGTTTGTCAACCAGTAGGTATTGTATTAAAGTATGAGGAATGAGATACAAAATCCGTTTGCATTGACTCAGACTTTTTCAAAATTCATATAATTTAGCTCAGGCCTTTATGCCCAATTGTCTTCATAAAACTGATCAAGTGGAGAAATAATAGAACCTGCTAATTTCCTTAATGTGTCACTTTTTGTTATTCCCAAGAAATGCTAATCAGTAGGAATACTATGGGCACTTTATTTTTTGGCTAACCCATATGCAGAAAACTCTTTGAAAATTAATATACCCAGATTGCAATTCTACATGTAAATCTGAAGTTATGCTACACTGACTTAATTGTGACATTGAATAGTTGCAAAGATCTACCCCAGTGAAGAAGACTGCAAATCTTGCTTGTTTTTAATTTAAACAGTTATAAACGGTGTATGACTAACAAATGTAGAGTAAAAAATAATTCTGGTCTTTCAATATCTGCAGATAAGTAAGGAAATACTTGTCAGTAACTTTCATTAAAAAAGAAAGCAGTTTAAAATGTGAGAATATTTTTATTATTATTATTATTAGACAGGGATTTATCCCTTTAAGCTGTGTTTGAAGATTTATTTTCTAGTTGGAGACAATGACAATCAGATTATTAAGCAAATATGTGGCATACCTATTTTCTCATTCAAGTAGTGTGAATTTTTTATCATTTCTCTGTTTCATCCAGAAGAACCCAATATGTAACACGTGAGAACCAATAAATCTTTTTGCTTCGAAGGACTTGTGTTATGACACTTGATGAGGACACAAAGCAGTGATACTAGATTCATGGCCTTTCTGTCACCAACATCATGGTGAATTTTGTTAATTTTCTTATTTTTTAGCTTAATGAGAGTTATTTTCTGCCAATAATCAGCTAAAGTTAAGAAAATCTATTTGTGGCGATTTGCATGGCATAGCAGCAGAATTGCTAATTGCAGAAATGGACATCCTCATCTCCTCTGCCAAATGAAGTGTTTTGTTCAATGATAGTGAAATATTTCTACTTTAAGAAAAACTCCATATAAATTTAAATTTATAATTTCTGTTTTCTAGTTTAAACATTCACTTTTTATGTTTGCATAGTACTTTTAAGCCCTTTCTACAGTCTTCTAGGATTGGTATCAGCCTTATAAATTGGATATATAGTTATTAGATATCTAAAATAGGGGACATGACCACAATGATCAACAACAAAATTTACATTAGAACACTAATTAACATTAACAATATCAAATAGGGAAAGTCACATAAAAAGACCTTTAGCATACATTTTATTTTCCATCAGACATGCCTATTGCTAAACCAAAGAAATAATAAATGGAAATCTGATTTTAAGAAGAATATAGTAATGAAAAGAATTATGCTGAAACTTTACAGTTTAAGAAAGTATAAAAACATCATGTCTCCCATAGGAATAATGTAGTCCAGATTTATAGATGAGGATCTGTAGATTCATAATATACATTTAATTCTTTTTCCTGAAACACATATATGAAAAGATTATGTAGAGAAATATAACTCGAGGTTTGTGAATGCCTTAAATTTAATTTTAAGAAAAAAAATTCATATCAGCAAGTCCAATGATATATAACTGTGTGATATCTTACAAAGTCAATATTTTTTTTGCATGTTCTTCTACTCCTCTTTATAAAGGTCTTTTTCCAAACTGTATGAATCATAGGTCATAATCTAAATCTTGACTTCCATTTCTTTGGAATTAAAGCATTCTCTGCCATTGCCACCATGACAGCCTGGTGATTGCTTTCTTTTCAGTGCAAACAGCCCTAAATCCTTGAACCATAAGATTGAAAGAAAACAATTAAAATGTGGTTGGAGGAGATACTACTTATCCCAAGGAGGCAATACCACTTTAGAACATATTCAAAGCAGAGTAACTCCATGTTTTATTTATGTCTTACCTAATTAAGTGTATTAAGCAGTTTTTTCAGGAAGATGATGGATGATAACTGAGGTCATACAAGGCTTTCCTTTTCACCACTGACTTATAGCTCAGACAAGTGTAACACTCAAACTTGCCACAAGAAGTTGTTTGACCATTTCATAGCTGCCTTCCTTGTTTCATTTGCAGCCACCATCCAAGAGGAGAGCCTGTAATAGAGGAAAAGCAACACATTGATTGCCATTTCATTTCCTAATTAATTTTCAGATAATGATGAACATTGCCATGAACGTGTTCCCATTCTGTCCTGTGGAATGCATACAAATGTTGCCTGGCATGGCATTTTGGTTGGAAGAAACATTGGAAGATTGTGGAAGGCAGCATTAAACTACCAGGTTTTTTTCTTCTTTTCTTTTCTTTTTTTTTCATTTTTTTATAAAACTGGAAAGAGGCTGCTTTATCTGCAAATTCATGGAGCAGATGAGAGCTTTGAAAAAGTTGTGGTTTAAGATTAAAGAAATTACGAAGATTGGAAAATTGTAGTACAGTAAGAATGGAAAGAAAAAACTAGTAAACTTGTTACTTCTATGTAGGATTCTTAGTAACTTCTCTCTTCTCAACTCTTATCTCTCTTCAGGAGCTCAGTTTTTCTCTAAGGAAGAAACAGCTTTTGAAGTGAAGTATCATTTTCACTTTATGGCTGCCAACTGGTGTATTGATGCTAAAGTAAGAGCCAGCTTGTTCCCCTGAGATGGAACCATTTTAAAGCCCAGTATGCTGAATATTTATTACAGGACTAAATTATTTTGTGGAAAGGCTTCACACCAACTCTTTATGCTAATGCTCATTTAGGAATACTGATAATCTACAGCAGAGTACAAATTCCATCATGATAATTTATTTTAATCCCCATGCCACCCATTTTAGGAAATTTTTTCTCAGCAGCTTTCTTGTCTGCAAACAAACAGCACTGAGGTCAGTAATTGCCGGAGTAACAGCAGGTTCCTGAGTCTTAGAGTACCAAATGAAGGGTTTGCATGAAGGAGGAAATACATCACGAGAAAAATGAAATTAGAGGATTGTTTTTGTTTCCTTTTTGAGGGAAGCTAGTAAAATTTAAGATGGTTTTGTCTGTACAGTATTTCTGGAACATCAGTTTGATGTCTCAGCTTCAGACCACAGCACTGTGAATGGGGGGTTTGAAAAATCAAATTTACAAAGGAAGAAGCCTTTCTTTACCCTCTCATTTGTGTTACAAATCTCCTTACAGTAGATATCAGGGAGAAGTTGAAGGGCTGGAGTCATTGAGTTCCATTTCTAAGTTACTAATGGTGAAGAGTTTGTACCTAGTGGTACACAGTTAGTGACATAACCTAGTTGAATCACATTAATTCTCATTATGTCTATTAGAATAAAATTTGCTATAGCATAGATTAAGTTTTTATTCCTTATTTATGCAAATTAAATTGAAATAACTTGTTATTTTAAAAAATCACCAACCAGAATTGAAATACTTCCTTTATACAAGTCTGGAACAGTGAAAATTTTGGTCATAAATTAAGTTAATATTGATTGTACACATGTGCTATTATTTTTATTGCCACTTCTATTTTCATAACACCACCCAATCTAAAATAAGACTGTACCAAACAATTTTCTGTTTTGTTGTCATTATGCTTTGAATTTCTAGAAGTGAAATATTCCTATGTATGGGATATGATCCTCTGACGATGCCTCAGATTTTAACAGGATTTTTGATTTTATCGCAGATAACCAAGTCCTAAAATACTTGACCTTAAAGAAATACTGTTGTAGGTAATTAGTAGATCTTAAGGAATATGGCTTAAATATTAAATAGAACAACATTTTGCATTTGCTTCCCTAATAATAAATGGTTGGATTAGAGTGAACAGAAAATTGCAACAGTGAATTGTAAGCAAATATCAGCTCTGGAGACTGATTCAAATACCAAGCCAAGGTTCCCATAATTTCTGAGACATGTGATTATACCACCTTATGATGTATTATTTATCTTCTCTCTATATTTTATACATCAAATATATATGTTATATACATATAAAATACACATAAAATATGCATTTTTGTGATTATATTGTAATGTTTGATTGTGGATTCAGGCCTCATACTGAGGTTCCTTTGGGAAGAGAGACTGTCAGTATTTTTATGTTATCTTAATTTTTAATGAAAAACCTTACTGGGCTGTTAGTTCAGACTCTTGTTCAAGAATAGGTTCTAGTGCCTGTCTGGTGTTTACAGGTCATGTGTCAGTGGCCACATTTGAGGATTGATTCTGATGCAAATAAATCTGCACCACTCATTACCAGCAGCCCCTTTTGCTACTCGGGCAGTTAATTTTTCCTCAGACATTCTTAAGTAAAATAATTATCTGTATTGCCCCTGACACAGTTCAAGTTATCACCTGGGGGTTTTTTTTAAGCCTTCAACCAATAGAAGAAATTGTTCACAAGGTTTAAAATGTTTGAAAAGACATTGAGGCTGTGTCTTTTAAAATTTTGTTTTGAAATGTCCTGTAACGTATTTTTCTTAGGTTAACATTTATATCAGTAGCATGTAATTTGTATTTATGTTAATTTTAATATATTTAAAACCACTGAAGTTTAGGGGATGGATTTAGTGTGGATAGAAAATCAAGTTACTTGAGATGAAAAAAAAACCAAAAACATTCAGCATTTGAAATATTAAGAAGAAAGACAGGACACATTGGTACTTACTATTTTTGGATCTGATATGATTTCAAAGGAAGCATCAAAATACCTCTATGGGCTAGCATGCTAAGGTAAGATGGCTGCTCTTGATTTCTAATGCCTGAAGTCAGCTCAGGAATACCAGCTGTGATAAATTGTAAAACAAGTACGTATAGTTTGACAAGCCAAGTAAGGATTTGCTTTCTGGAGTGTTTTAAATCTTTTGTTCTTTACTTCTGTACCTCAGAATCTCAAAGTTAGCTAAACAGAGCCCAAGATCAGGCATAGGGAATGTAGCAACACTAGAGCTTGTGCTGCGCTTTGTGTGCACTTTACTCTCATCCTAAATCTTTAGCTGCCGAAATTAACAAGAAACTCTTGAACACTATAATCCTAATTAGAGAGGAGGAATGTGAATGCAGCTCAGCAGTAACACTGTATTACCAGTAACTAAAACATGCCTTCCTCTCAAAAACGTTTTTAATATCTACAGATAGATTACAATAATTACAGTCTATTAGGATTCTTTTATTATTTAAATCTTGCACTGTGATAAAAGAATAGAGTCATTAAATGTAATTATGAAGAATTTAGATAAAGAAATTATTTGGAAGATATGTGTTTCTGAGAACAAAACCAGTAATTTATCTGAGTATATTCCACACAAAAAGAAAGTATTTGTGTTATTACTATATTAACTCATGTACTATCTTATTATTGTCAGTATTATTTTTTAATTCTGTTCTGTAGTGTAATGGTACCATTTACTTTTGAAAGGATAATATATTAAGAAAGAAAGCTTCTAAAAATATTAAACTCAAGTATTCAAGGTATGTATATATAGACACATATGTAGTTTCACTTAAAAAAAAAGTTCTTCTCTTCTTGTGAGAGACCTAAAGAAGCATACATGGTGTATTGTTCGCTTAACCACGTCTGTGTCCAGGCACTCAGCACATCCCTCCAAATCTAAATGGCCACAGGTGACAGCAGAGAAAGTTCTGGCACACTGGGGAAAGAGACTGTGACACCTATGCAAGAACTTACTGCCCCACACGCCACTTCTGGGAAAAAATCACAGATCCAAAGTTCAGCTACTGGAAAAGGAGCTGAGAGGAAGCTCTGCCACAGTGTTCATGAGCTACCTTAGGCAGTCAGGATATGGGAAAACCTGAAAGAGTCTTTCAGCATTGACATGTAGACAGGATTCCTAATTTTAGCAGCAGGGTTTTGCTGCTGAACCTTGGAATAATTTTTTAAATAACTTCCGTAAACTCCTTCCTCATATACGTGCTTTTGAAAATTTACATGGATTGATAAGAAAAGCAAAATCATCTGCAATTAGTCAGCTTTTACGACACATTGCTATTCTTACAACATTAGGTTTTTAAAAAAATCAATATCTTAAGGTGGTTTAAGACTATAACACGGGCTAAACTCTGGACTTTTTAAGGCAGTGATGGATATTGTATTGATATTTTAATGGTACCGGAATTTTACTCAAGTTCGAGAAGATGCTTAAGTTCTCTATATTTATTTAATATAGATATTTATAAAAATATGAGCTATAAAGGGTCCCCAGACTGAAGTCCAAGAAATTAAGCAACTTCTGGAAAGTGACAATAATTAATTCCCTTCTCTCTCCTATTGCTTTAGCATTAGTGTTGAAGCTCTGTTTGACGCAAAAAAATTTAAAAATTAATGCAGCTTCTGTTTGGTGTTCACTTCATCCACTTATATATTTATTATCCTTTCCTGTGAGGTGCAAGCCACAGAATGTTTTCAAAGGCCATTGTTTAATGACAGCATGCATCCATGGCTCTGGTGGAATATTTATAATGTTTTATTTCTTCTTCTTCTTCTTCTTCTTCTTCTAAAAGTTAAAAAATCCTTTAAAAATCATATTGAAAAGGCTGCAAAGACCTGAAATAACTTCATGAATTATTTCTTGTACACTCAGGTCTTGTATGTTTTTCACACTCTAAGTATCTTAGTAAGAGGAAGACTATAGTAGACTGAGGGATGCACTGAGCAGTCCTGGCTACACATGCCTTCTTCCATATGTTGACTTTACCTTCTATTCAAAATAAATTCAATTATTCAGGCACATTTACATCTTTACCTCTGTAAGACATCAGGGGACTTGCATGGACATAAAGGAGATATAAAACTTTACATTGTATGGTTTGAAGGAAATTCCTGAGGGCTGAGCTCAGTGTAAAGGTGGTTTATTATTGGAACGGGTATAGGCAAAGCTTGTCACCACTGATTTGAATAGCTGACGTAAGGTAGAATCCGTTTGCCTTCCCTGGATGGGCACTTCTGCTGCAATCAGCAGGAATTATTTATGTGCTTATTCTTTCACTTAGATTTGCAGTGCTTAAATCCATGCATGTAAGCACATTTGGAAACTCCTTGTGGCAATGCAACATTTTGCCTCCTTTCTTTCAGGGTTGTTTTGGTTGTGTTACTTTGATTGGTTTCTTAAAGATCAGTCATTCTTAATCAACTGTATTTATATGATTATTTAAATGATACATAGTTATGCAATTAGTAAAAGTGTTTAGTCATCATCTGTTTTGAACATTGAATTACAATTTTAAAATTGAACTTGTTTATCTTAGGGATATTTAAATGTCTTTCTCAGGTATGTGGCTCCCATTTTTTCTGGTTCTACTAAGCCATGAAAAAAATGACAAAAATGAACATACTTCTTCAGGGTGTTTTGATGAAAATATATCTACAAACATAGTCCAAAAAATTACAGAATAGGGCTGGACCACAATGCTCAGATGTATATTGTATTTCCTACCTAGACACCGTGATAGAAAATCATGATGCAAAAACTCCAGTCAAATTGATTTTGTCTCAGAACTGCACGGAATACCCTTGTAATGACTTAAAAATTAAAGTCTAAATATTTTGATGAGGATAGTTTCATTACATTAGGCACAGCTTAACTTATCCTACTCAGTGTAAATGAGACTAGGACAAGATAAGATGAACCCACTCTATTTCCACTGTTTATTACAGTCTTGAATCTGATAAATTACTTAGCATTGATCACTGGGGATGTGGAAAAGCACACAAAGGAATAGAGGCAGTAGATGCTAAATGATTGGAATTTTTTTCTCTAAATGTATTACATTTCAGAGGTTAAGTGGGTAAGGGAAAAAATGCACTGAATATTCACCTTTGAGAGTAGATAACAAATTCGGTTTTCAATGTAATCATGTCCAGAAATCATTCTGTTTTCACAGCTGCATGCCACTGCACACCGTCTTAAACTTTGCATTTTGGCACCAGGAAGGAATAAAAGGTTAAAACGTGTGGAACAAAGATATTATTTCACCTCCTTGCCAATATTAGAATTGAAAGAGGCCTCACAGAGGCTAGGCTGTGAATTTAATTAAGCATCTTTTTAAAGGGGATCATAAAATGGAAGAATTTCCTTTCTGCTCTTGTGACAACTTCTTGGAGTACAGTCATTAAATATGGGTTGGGCGAGGAAGGAAGATGAAAGTGAGTTGAGAGAGGTGTAGTTCCACTCTTACTGCTTGCTGACCACATTGTCCAACCAAGAGAAGGAAAAGGTGGAGAAAAAGTAATTTATTAGCAGCATAACCCAGATACGAACCACTGTTTCCCAGAACTCTGAAGCAGATTCACATGATTAATTTCCCAAACTCTTCTTGGGACTGTCTCTACAGTGGGTCCCTCTGCTTTATGACTGGGATGAAAGTCCAAGTCTAGCCCATGTATGTCACCACTCATAAATAATTAAAAATCCAACAGTGAAGAAGTCACCACTGTTTCTGGGTTGATTGTAGAACCACAGAATATTCTGAATTGGAAGGGCCTCACAAGGATCAAGTGCAGCTCTTGAGTGAATGGCCCATACAAGATTGAACCCAAAACCTTGGTGTTATTAGCACCAGGCTCTAACCAGCTGAGCTCAACTCAAGGTCAGTCTTATGGACACTAGCACACAAATATAAGATAAAAATGACTGCCTTTACTGCTGTTCAGAAGTCCAGCTGACAAAAGAATTGCTTCTTTTCAACTTTCTTTCCCACAGTATTTTCTGAGTCAACTTGACCATTTCCCCTTTTGATATGAAAGTAATTCTGTAAAGTGAAGTCACTGAACCAGAAAACATACATTTGGTCTCTCTGATTTCTAGTATTCATGACCAATTGAATGCTTATAGAAGTTAGTGAAAAATAATCCCATTTGATTCACTTCTCATTTTAAGTTATTTACAATACAGAGTATGCTGACTACCACTTTTCTCTGCTGTGTGAAAGTATTAGGCTTGACTCACAAAGAAATCTGTGAGAAAAAAGCTATAAAAATACTGAAGGTGTGTGCCTTTACCCCCCTTTCCTTTTAGAGGAATAAAGAGTTTTGTTCACACCAGGAATTTTATGAAGTCTATTCTAACTCATTTGCTTGTAAAATAAGATCATGAAAAAAAGAATCTCCTGTGTAAACTGCTTTCCTAAAAAGACATTACATTTTTTGCAAGTTTCATTGCAAAAACACTGTTTGAAGTATTTGTTTTTCTATGCTTATGCTAATTTGTGCAGAATACTGATATTTAAACTTTTTTCTGGATCACATAATATTTCTTATAAAAGCAAATCTGATCTTCCTTTGTGTACAAAACTAATGTACATGAAGTCAAGTTCTGTGGCATCAGTAAGGGCCAGTCATCAACCGGGAAAGAGAATTTAGCACTTTATTCTGACTCTGCTCTGGTTTACATAGATTTCTTTTTGGACTCAAAGAGTGATTTCAAATAGAGCAGAATATCTTTGAGAAATACAAATATGCATTGGGTGAGAGAAGAAGAAAACCAAGATCTAAACACGACAGATATCCGACCAAGTTAACATCAGAACAAAAATACAAGAATGTATGGTAATGTTTTACAGGAACTCTTGAAAGATGGAGACAGGAAGCAAAATAATCTCTGCATTAACTTTTATATTGTCGTAGCCAGACTGCTTTAGGACAAGATTGAGGATAAGAGCATATTTATATTCATTCTAGAATACTTTTCTTAGAATATCCACTTCTACATTCCCCCTTCCATTTCTGTTAAATGAGTTTCTTTTTTTCCAGATATCTCACAGAAAACCAGAAAACCTAATTGATTCCAATCTTGTCCACATAAAACTTTTTTTTTTTTTTTTTTAAATTTAGAATAAAAGTATCCTGACTTCTGTAAATAGATAGGGTCTGTAAGAAATTTTGAACCTAAGTCATAGCATCTTTTAAAAAGTGATTTTACTCAGGATATCCTTGCTGCAATTTTCTGATATACAGTCAGAGTTGGAGAGATTGCAGTTACAGACAAGATCATGAAGAATATTTTTAAATTCAGTCATGTTATTCTGTATTTATTGATATATTCTCTGAGATTTATCATTCTATATCTTTCCTCAGAATCATTTTGATGTTATACATGACTGGTATGGGTAACTGTGTTTATCAACCTTGTTACCTTTTTAGTATATTTTTTCTAGAAATTGTAGAATTGAAACCTTTCATATCCTCGTAAGAAAACATTTTGGAGAATAGTTGTAAGGAGTGGGCAGTAATGAGTATGGTAAACCACAAACAAAAATATTAAAACAAATATGAATTAGAGTCATGAGAACTTGAAAAACGTGCCTGGAAAGCCAGTATTTAACTTTCAGAACTTATAAAATCCAGTAAAAAAAAATAAGTAGGAGCTTAAATAGAATTCCAGAACATTTATTACTTTGTCTTTAATATTACTTTTTGTGTAGTTTTTTAATAGCAACATCAACCATCCAATGTTTCCTTTGCAATTGAAAATAATCTGCTGAATGACATCAATATACATCAGAGAAAGATTTTTCAGTTACCTTAAAGCAGCATAAACATTTAATCCAAAGTATTCTTAGTGCGAAGATATTTAGAGGGGTTTTTATTTTTATTTGATGTCTCAGATATTGATGATCCAAACCAACTGATTTTAAGTTTTGGTCATATTTACATTGTGAAGCTGCATCATTTTCCTTTACTCTGTACACACAATTAAGTGTAACATGATAGATTTCAGTAAAGCTGATGTACATTTTAATAGAAAAAAAAGTTCTAGTAGTGGCAAAGGATACCTTTTTTGTGGTCTCTGCCTGTCTTGCCATTTGTACACGGGATGAAGTGGGAAAATATTCTTGGGAAATCCTTTCTTTACTATCATTACCATTAAGCTTCCAGAAACTTGTCTTCTCACTATTAATGATACCCTATTCATCAACTGAACTTTTTTTTTTTACTTATTGTTATCATTCTTAGTCTAAAATTAATTTAATTTTAGACTGAAATTTTATGGATGCTTTTTGTGCAATAAGAAACAAAGCTCCAACTACTCTTGCACCATATGCAGGGTGATTGCTTGGTGATACTGGCTTCTAACTGAGATTCAGTCAAAAACCAGCTGCTGCTTACCCATAGCAAAAATGTGTATTGAAAACAGTGAGAAATTTGAAAAGCTTTCAGATCAGAAATGCTCAGATTCTCTTTTCTCTTGTATAAAATGACTTTTTTTTTTAGAGTCTTTTATTCTACTATAATCAGAAGCATTAGGCAAAATATTGCAGGTAACGAAAAACGGAGTAAGAATTAAAGGCCCAAACATAAAGATTATTTTCAATATCTTAAATTTTTTTTGGAAAGTAAATAATTGAATATTGATACACATAATGAAAAATACCTGCAATAGGAAGAGTGGAAGAGAAGAATAGAAAATATAATAAGTTAGTTCAGACCAGTTTGTGGCATGAAAATTTTGTATGTGATGTTGAACTGATATTACTATCATTTGAGAAGTTGTGCAAAACCAGAGCTGCACAGGCTCACACACTGACTGACTGATAGTTTTCTCTCCTTTATATTGACAACAGAGCTAGTATCAACTATGAGACACTGGGACAAAAAAGCACCTTAAAACTGAACTTATTCTTTTTGGAATGACTGTTACAATTATAATATCAAAATAAGCCAGAGGTAGAGTGGCATAGCAATGATCTTTGAAGAGAGATGAAGACTGTTCAATTTTTTTTTTTTTTAATAAGATTTACTACCTATAGAGCTATAATTGCTAAAAGCTTGGTTATGAAAGCAAAAAAAATTATCTACAACTGTGTAAATACCAATGTCTGTGCAAAACAAACAAACAAAAAACCCACACACATAAAAAAGGGTAAATTAAAAAAAATAGTGGGAAAATCAAGTGTAGTTCAAGCAGAAATGGAAATTTTAAAAATCTAGATTAATTTAAGCGGAATCCAAAAATATTTCTGTAGGTTTGATGAAAACAGAGTTTTTGAATTTAAAAAATCCCAAAGATTTAACTTTTAGAAACATTCTTGTCTATTTTCTTGTTCAACCAAAATAGTATAGGCATGGTCCTATTTGCCAAAAAGATACAGAAATTCCCTCTGCTGTAGAGTTTGTTTTCCGTTCTTCTTTCCGACCATTTTGAATCATGTTGTAGTGAAAGCACATATTTCTTACACATTCTTATTTGCTATTCTCTTTAAAAACAGGAATTTCTGTCTTCCTATGGAATAATATAATTCCAAATATCATCTGCCTCCTGTCAGAACGCATTTCCCCCGATGGTTAGGTATTGTTACAATTATCCATTATGTTGGCATTTCGGTTTCTTTTGAACTGAATGATACATCCAGTTGCTACAACTGTTTCCAAATCATCAGACAGCTTCCTTGCTTAATGCGGTCCGTGGAGGGCAGGAATAAATTACCCTGGTTCAGGGATCCCTTGTGTATCTGCACTGCAGGATTGTTCACACTGTTGCTCAGCGTTACATAGAAAAGACATCCAAAAATTGGGGCACTGGAAAGGATGGGGCGAAATTGTAAACACCCTGTTAGCAATGCTGGTTACAAAAAAAGAGGATTGACATGCCATAGGAAAATATCCTTAAAGTCCCCTACTTTAAGGATCCTGGTGATCCTAGCCTGCATGAGATAGATGTGCAAAGAGGGGCTCAGTGCAGCTGGGTTGTGTCAATTCTGTCTCTAATGGTCAAAGTCACTGTACCCATGCTGGTTGGAGACAAAAGTCTTCCATTGCTCAGCAATATGTAGTTTTAGGAGATCTTGGTGTGCATAAATCTACCATTAATAAACTCTGAATAATTACCAAACTTTTTGGGAGATGGAAAATCTTTTGACAGTGGTCCTAAGAAGAGCCAGAGAACATTAAAGCAGCCTCAAAGCCTAGATCTTAAATACAGAACTCCCCACAAGCTCATGAGCTTAAAATCTTATGCATCCCAGCATCTGGAGGAGCTGAATGAAGGTTCTGTCCGGGGGAAGCCAGACTTGACCTGACATGTGGGAATTTTATCCTATCTGTGACAGAATCCGAGTCGTAGTCCTCACTCTGTTGCCTGGATGCCATGACTATGATAATCTCAAAAAAGAGTACCTATTTTTACAGAAAAAAGAAAGCTTGCATTTCCCTTCTTCCCATCCATTGTGTCTTAAGCACAATCTTTCCAATTTACTATGAAAAACCTCCATTTGCATTCTCCAAATTTCTAAAAAAGTAATTGCAAACTAGTACCAGATGTCATACAAGCATTAAGTATTTAAGGAAAGAGAATAGTTCTGAGTGACTGAATAGTAAACAAATTTTGTTTAAACAACTTTTGTTACACTTTTGCTAAGATTCATTTTTGCTTATCCAAGATCCAACACATACGAAATGGATAATAAACCTGACTGTTGTACTAAATATAGGGTGTTCCTTACAGGCACTCAGATTATCAGTTAAATTCTGGAAATTTGAGTTATTCTACCATGAATTCACAGAATTTCCACAATACTCTGTTTTATCTGACACTCTGCACCCAAGAGAAAAATGCACCAAATATAATCTAGTTTGATCCTCCAGAGTACTTATGCCATGGTAGTTAAATCGCAAACTTATTTGAGTTCTCCTGTATAAGTTTCTGATATTGTATCAGAGTTTGCCCTTAAAATTAATGAGCTAAGTATTTCCAAGAGACAACCTTCTAGAATATTATCATATCGTCTAATGACGTCTCCATGGCCTACATGTGTTCTCTTTCAATTAGTCAGTCTTTGTTCAATAAGATCAGTCTGATGGGAATGGACAACACATTTGAGGCAAAAGATTACAACGAGGGACAGTTCCTCAAAACTGCTGACTTTAAATATGAATAACTTTGAGTTTTTATTAGCCAATTTTTCATGTAAGGGAAATGTTTTATAAAAATTGGATAAAATTTTCTTTTTCAGTGGAATGAACATTTAATGACATTGAACCAAAACTTGTTTGCCTTTTAAATAGTTATTTAAATATATATATTTTTAAAATTTATAAATTATAATGAAAAAATGTGGCAACACACTTGAAATAATGTAGTTTTAAGTATCTGCAGCACTGCACCCACATTCAGTCTTGGAAACACTTCCTTTATAATATAATTTTTTCACCATATATGGAAATAAAAGACTAAGGTATATATTTGGGTTGCTTACTTGGAGTTAGTTTTTTAAAAATTTTTCAGTCTTAAACTGTCCTGAAATGGCCACCAGGCTTTTACATACAGTAGTATCAACCTGGTTTTGTAATCAAGAAGAGAATCATATGGTGCATACTACATATCAAAATCTGCCTTTGAAAACAAATATTATAAAATATTAAGAGCTAATGGAATTGTATGCAGCAATGTGGGCAACCTAACACATCAGCAATGGAAATCTCATGTATTACATTCTATACTTGAACTTTTTTTCTTCTGGACTTTTTGGGTCACAGAGGAAAATTTAGGGATAAATTACTAATGTAGGTAAAATTCAGGATATCTGTGACTCTTTTGTAATAAAGCTTATATAATAATAGAAATAACTTTAGCCCCCAAATCAGCTCCTGATTTACACCAAATAACACATCTTCCTATTGGAAAATGCTTTGTGGAGATGCAGAGGTAACAGATCTACTGCAGCTTTAGAGTTCTGATCATGCGGAGATCGAGCTCCAGGAACGGCAGCTCTTGGAGAAGACCTTGTAGAGCTGAGCCTTGATAGCTTGCTGTGAACTACAGAAAAGTGAGGCATATTTGCACTTTTCCAAGTGTGAATGTGAAACACAAAATAGGCACCCTAGAGAGGTCCAGAAAACTCAAGGGACTTCAGGACACTGAGAAACCTGGACAGCTATCCAGACTTAATTTGGGGTTTTTCATCACATTTTCTGTTTCTGCTTGACATTTCTTCAACGTTTTCTTGCATATCCCTGAGGTCCTCTTAATGTTTTTGTTGATTTGCCTTCTTGCTTTTATGAAGAGACTGTTGTTTTGTTTTGCTTTTTTCAAATGAGGTTTTAAAAATCCATTTATAGTGGATAAAAATACATTTTTAATCTAAAATATAAAATAATCTGTTAAGCCCTCTAACTACTGAATATATGTTCAGTAAACATAATGAATAATTTGAAACTTATATATGCTTTGACAAAAATTGAAAGCAGAAGTAAAATGATGTGGGTTGAAGTAACAGGATTTTAGCTACATATGTGTAGAAATAAATTCACATATTATAAAAAAAGTACTGTGCCACAGAAGGCCAAAAGTAAGGCTTTTCACTGCAGTGCAATTCTCTTTTTATTTTTGTTTTCTTCCTCTCACCTTTAGACAGTTCTAAGGGAAGCTGTCACAGATTTCTACCATATGTCTTGTTCTGTTATACCTTAATTCAGTGGATAACACATTAGCCAGTCTTCATTTTTGCTGTGTGTGTACATCAACAACACTATATGGAAAATAAGTTTATGAATGTTCTGACTTTCACAGTATTATCTATGCCACTGGCTGCACAATTTGGTAGCTACTAGATGAGCCTTAAAATTGCTGAGAAAAATAAAAATAGGCAGCAGTAGTGTCAACACATGGCAGTTTGTTATGGGAACACATTCTCTTCAGTGCTGTATCTAAATTCTTCAGATCAATATGTGATTTGTGGTTCTTCAAATACTCAATTATCTCAGGTTTTGAAGATCTTGCCTGAAGACAGTAGAAAGAGTATTGATTTGTCTTTAATATAATACTTTTTGAAAGTGGTTCTTGAAACAATTTCAACTTTAAATGTCATGTTTTCCTATAATTATTTTGATCAAATAAGTATAGCATTTGACCGTTATAGGCATGGGTAATTTTGCCAGTTTTTACAGAAAACGTTGCAGGATCTTTGAAGAAAATAGTTGTTTAATCCTTTCTATTTTGTCCCTTGCTTACAATGTAAGACAAATGGTAGTTATAGTGCAGTGATCTAACACACCAATACATTTTGAACTGTTGTGTTTTATGTTAACTGCAGCAAAGATTGTGGTGATGAAACACTGCAGAACACAGTCAACAGAGAGAGGACACTGAAAACTGAACATTAGGTCATTGATAGTAGGTAAATATATGTCAGTGTTCATTGTTTCCTTTTTGAGAATGAGAAATTCTACAAATGTTGCAGTAAATAGAAGCATACACGCTCTGATAAATAGCCATGTTTCAGCTCTGCTTATTTAATGACAACTGCAGCCAAAAATATTCTGAAAGGGTTTAAGATTATTTGGGAGATGGGTGATCAGAAGATGAAATCGTACTTCATTTTTCCTTTCCCCAAAAACAGCATGAGCAAACAAGCCTGCAACCATGACCCCTTTAATTAAAACAATTCATCTCACAATTGTATGTGTGTAGAAGTCTGCTGCTATTTTTTTTAAGATCTCCTCCCTTAAATTCCATGCTTTTATTCCTCATTTGAAAAATCAATGAAGGATTTTAAAGAGCCAGATTTGTGACATTGGAACTATGTTTTCTGTCTTGACCTGTTGCTCCCTAACTGAGCCATGTCACAGAAGTCTCGTGGCCGCACAGTGCATTACATGAGTTGTACGTAGCCAGGTTAAGAAATCTTGTAAATCAAGTGTTTCAGAATGGGGTGTCCATTAATAACCCAAATAGTTTGTACAAGTGGAAATAAGTTTCTCTTGGACTAAAAGAGGCAGTTGCTAGCAAAACGCAGTCTCTAAGAGCATTCCATTCAGTGCTACAATATTGCAGCTAAAAGCTATCTAATTAAGATGAAATTCTTGCCCCATTTATTCAATTTTTGCAATATAGCATGCAAGTGAACACTTGGCCCCATCACACTTTGTGTTGAAGTTACAGCCACTTAGGCAAGTGGATACCACTAAAATGACGAAAAAGGATTAACCTTATTTAACATTGTAATTTATTTTCTTTGGTTGAAACTACCCTCAGACTCTTTTTTGGACGAAATTCAGTCTTTCTTCAGGTCTCTGAGGAAATCTGGAAATGATAGCGTTTTATTGGAGACATAGACGGACACTTCACTGCCTTGGGGAGGCAGCTGCAAGTAGTGATGCAGGCAGAACAGCATAGCAGAGAAAGATTTCACCCATGACCTACTCAGTTTTGGACTCTATTCAGGAAAACACTTAAGCACATATTTCCTGCTCCTTATTATGTCCCACTAGAACTTAAACACGTGCTTAAATGTCATTTGGAGCAGCAATGTCTTCCTGAGCAAACACAGGAGAGAAATGGACTCCTGTCCCACCACCTTGTTCCTTTCTGCTTTCATGAGCAGTGCCTTTGTCAGCACAGGGAAGGGATGGAGGATTTCCCCTGAGCACGGGGCCATACCTGCACCTGAGGTTCACTGTGCCACACAAAATGCCACAAAAAATGCCTTCCCCCCAGTTCTGCTTAATGACTGTACAGTCTACTCAGGGCTTAATGAGCTAAAAGAGAAAAGCTGTTGGGAGCGTATGCTTATTTTGTATCAACAGTTAACTTCCTTTGTTCTTGATCTATGCAAATGAGTTGAAACTTATGGATTTAAAGGTATCCTCATTTGGCACTAATGATTGAAAGTTCATCTGTGCTATTAGATTATTTTCATGTTGAACAGAGTTTATTTGCAAACATACATCCATTTTTCTGTTCTTAAAATCTGAACTGAATACGTATGGAGCTAAACACTATATATTTCACATTGCTAAGCATTCCTGTCTTGATTGTTTGTATGCAAGGCTATGAAGCAAGAGAAGCTCCATTGCTGCTCTTTGCTGGAGGGCTAGTTCCACTGGAGACGCTAAAATGATTTCGCTGCTGTATGTATAATTCATTGAAATGTTTTAATGGTCAAAGAGAAATGGGAAAATGGGCTGTGCAGTGTACATATGCTAACTGTAAGGACATTATTTTTTTTCTTTGTCCAGTTTTGTCTCCAGAATTTTTTTCTGTGCACACACAGATTGTCGTAGGAAGCAGCTTAATTTCTAAATCTGATTTCTTCTGTTCATAATAAAATCTTTATTAAATAAGCGATGGAGTAAAGCTAAATTAATCATGAGCAGCTAGATCCACCAATGCACTTATGTGCAACAACTGTGAAAACGGCAGCACATAACAGTTAGGCATCTGCTCTCTGAAGCTGCTCTGTGCCCTGAGCAAGGTGCCCAGGTTCCTGCTGCATTTTATGGAGGCATTTGGACCCTCTGGGTTGAAGATCATAATGCATTGATGGCCATGGAGAAGGAGAACAATTAGTGGCAAGAAAATGTTGGGCACAGCAAAATGGCTTTTAATCCGTGTTCTTCTCTGAGATCAGGTTGATCCTGAAGGAATAACAGCTGATAAATGTGGCATCGAGGGTGGAGCACATTTGTAACCCTTCAAACACAGAAGGGATTCACATGGAACCTGCTTGAGAGCCTTGTATGGCTCCTCCTTGTACAAAGAGTGCGGTTGGTAAACAAAAACCACCTTCCCTTGCTGTCATCCGAGAGCCTGTGCAGAGCAGCCTCTGTCAGGGAAGGTGCAGCAGGGGCAGCCAGGGCCTTGCCCCTAAGCTCAGGTGACAGAGTGGCTGCTGCCAGCTATGTCTGACATTTCTTCCTTAAGATTGGGCAGTGAGCTAAATTCTACATTTGCTCATCTTAGAAAAACACAATAGTGACCACATTTACCTCAGATTCTAACTAAATGCAAATTATTGTTTTCCTGAATATTGTACTCACCATACCATAAAACAAGATCAAAGCTCATTCCACCTCTCTGTGAGCTCTCTCCAGCAAACACCTGAAAGGCAGTTTTGCTCAACTATTCATCACATTTCTACTCTTACACGTTTTTGGGTTTTTTCCTTAATTGTAAATTAAATTGAAATATTTCAATCACCCGTCCTTGAAAAATACAGGGAATAAAATGCATATTCAAAATCAAAATGCATATTCACATTACTTGGAAGTAGCAGACCAATTATTAATTACCAAATCCTGTGTAGGTATATATTTCTTTATATATTTAAACCTATTCATCTACATACATTTATATATATGTATATATACACATATAAATATCTGGTCATCCATATCCTTTACAAAAACTATATATTTTTGTTTGAATTCAACCAATTTATGTGATATAAAAATCAAGTCAGTTGTGCAAACTTCAGAATTGACCTTACTGAAAATCAAATACTTGAGAGGTTTTTTTTTATTATTAAAAGGATATCTGAGAGTCTGAATTCTTTCTGTGTAAATAAGAAAAAAATTCATGTTAGAAAACTTACTCAATGGAATAGTTTGTGCTAGAGTTATGTGACAAGAATTTGTGGAATTACTTCTAATATGAAATTGTTCTGTATTTTTTGCACTGTGGACATCGATGTAAAATATTAACCACTCAATACTGAACAGTCAGATGTGTGGAGCACTAAAAATAAGATCTGCATGTTTCAATAACCATGTTTACTTGAGAATTGAACCTGTTGTTTTAGACTTGTTTTTAAAATTCTAGCACTTAGAAAATGGTAACTTTTGCTGCACTCAGACTGCTAAACAATTATTATATTATTTTAAATATATGGTTAACAAAAGTGTAATTCTTAAGATAAGACATTTTGTAAAAAAAGAAAAAACAAAAAGCTGTTTTGACACTGTTTCATTGCTAAGCTATAAAATCCACCCAAAATATATATTTTTAATAGAAAGGGAAGCCAGTATAATAGATGGAGAGTCTTAAAATGTAATACAAACCCTATTACTGTTAGGGGTGTTATATTACTAAGACAAGAAAAACAATATGCACACAAATAACAGGTCTAAAATCTAGCTTCCTTTGTCTTGTCACCAAGTTAGGAGGTAAAGGTCATACTGCAAAAAACCACTTTATAATAACAGCTGTTGGTTAGTTTATAAATATTTTTTAAAGTGAAAATAGGATAGATAGAGCAACATTCTGTGGCTTATTTTACATTCATAAAAATGACTAATGCTAATGTTGATGAAGCTCTTCCAGGAAAGGAAAAACTTCTGCTTGAAAGCATTTCTAGATCACTACTTCATGTGCAAAGAAACAAATCTGCCATTCTCTAAATCGAAGACAATATCAGAGTAGGAATTTTCCTGAATCCAAGAAGCCTTTTGAGCTTCAAGCTCTTGCTGCTCCAAGACTCAGGCAACTGTGGGCAGGACAGGGACAAAAGAAGGACATAAAAGGGAGATTTTTAGCTCTAGGTCAAAAGACACAGTGCACATTTCTCCCCTCTGGGCTTTCTCTGGAGGCTTCACAGGGGCAGGAGCAGCACAGGGCAGCACTGCCAGGCTGGGGTGGTTGAGGGTGGTCCTGCCACAGCTTGGGGACAGTTGGGCATTTTTAAAGGGCCTCCACGGGCACACAGAAGGCGTGGGCTGGGATTGGGCTGAGGCTGCTGCCTCGCTCAGGAGAGCAGAGGTGCACAGAGCAGCCCCCTGGTACCACAGTGCCCTGCCCTGGAGCACTGCAGGGCTCTGCTGCTCTGGTGGCCTCTCATCCCAGCAAACAGCTGCACGGGATTTCAGTTAAAATCCTTCAAGTGGATGGAGGCAAAGTGGAGACAATGCTGAACATTCAGTCTGTTACCAGGCATGGTTCGTTCTTATTCTGCAGTGACTCACAAAAGTATGTTTTTCTACACAAAACGTCACCAATTCACAAGTTTATATTTTTGTGGCAACAAAAGTAGTTCTCATATTTAATATTGCATTTTTAGTACCATGATCAGCACCTGTATTACACAGCAGGAGAAATAAAAATATTGAAAAAAGAGAAAAAAGAAAAAGTAATGCCAAACATGACACTTCTTTTCTATCGTTATTAAAAAAAAGAATATATTTTTAAGATTTACCTTCTTCATTAGTGACTGGTTTATGCTGTGTTTGAACGCATGTTTTGGATAGCCTATATTCTACTGAAGAGCAACAGCAGTTTTCTCTGCTGCTCTTATTATTTCACTCTGTAAAACATGGTATTTGTTGAAGGGTAGAAAAGGAAAAAGGATGGACAATCTTCCTTAAATGAAGAATAAAAAAAGAGCTACTCTACTTTTTTCCTTTTTCTTCTCATTAAGACTAATCTTTGCTGTGGCTTATGCAATGTACTAAATTACAAAATGAGGCACACATATTAAACCCTAGAAATAGTCAACTTCTCACTTCCTTCCTCCACTTTCATGTTAGGTAAACTTCAGTGGATTTGAAAGATTGCAAAGTTAGTAGCCATGGTCTAATACTTTGAAGAACCAGGTCTGTCTTACTTGGCATATTTTAAAAAATACCAAAACTTATTGTCTGCTGCTGGCAATACAAAATGCACCAGGACTACTTCACACATAGTTTCTTTAACCTCCTTTTTTTGCTTTTGTGAAGACGTAGAGTTGCAGATTCTTAAGAGCAATCTTAAGAGCAAGAGACTAGCCAGTCTTAAATTCTTATATAGGTGATGATAAAGGCTAACAGCGAACAGTTTGTTCCCAAACAGCAAGACTATACTAAATGATTTTTTTTTTTTAAAGAGTAGATTAACATTACTTGAATTTAAAACAAAATTTGTCAAAAAAGGGAAAATTACATGAGGCTCAATTAAAAGAGCACAAACAGAAAAGGTGGCAATTCTCTTGAAAATTCTTTACTACAATTTTATAGAGATCAGTTTCTAGGAGTGATCAAAAGTAACCAAGCATTTGGAGAAAATATCTTTGAAAAACTATTGACAAAAATATTTCTAATTTTTTCAACTCATAGTGAAAAATTTAAGGTTTGTTTCAATTTGAGCTGTTCCTAACTCATATCTGTAGCTCAGGCTTGCAGATGAATTTTTAATGGTGAGCAATAGTGGTGTCAAAACATTTCCAGAGAGCATAATCTCAGCAAAGGATTCCTTCAAGACATTGTTTTTCTGCATGGACAGCATCAGACTGAACGAGTCTGAATACTATAGACCTTCACACAGGCTGAGGGGAGAGTTGTGTGTTTCACCAGTGACATGTGGAAAAGCAATCAGACACTGGATTACATGGCTGTCACTGTCCATTTGCCTTCTTTATCTCTACTCACTCTCAGATCTTGCAAGGCCCCACTAGTAATGACATTGCTGTGTAGAGCAAGACGAAAATGTTCAAGAAAGAATGGGTTTGGCATATTTAAACTTTATGTTTCCAATTTATTTGCAAAGCAGTTAAAATTATTTTGTTCTTAATAAATTTCTTCAATTATATACTTGATGGAATATTTTCTAAGTATAAAAGTTATTTTGCACTTGTAAAGGTTACTGTTAAACAATTGGAAGGTTTTTGTGGTTCATTAATCTGTGTTCGGTGTTCACCTATACCTGTCCTATGACTTCATTTCCAAATCAGTTGCCCCAATCTTTGTATACAGGCTTTGTGTTTATAAATACAAGGGACATCTAAAAACATTTGAGGAGCTGGTATGTGTAAAGAAATGGAATGCCTGCTGGCTGGGGAGCACAGATTTTCCTGCACACATTTGCTAAAGACTCTGGGTGTGAACTTGCCAATTTACATGTCTGCAGTCCAAACCTTCAAACTACAGTTCATATGACACTCAGGTTAAAGCCACTGTCTGTAAGTTTATGCATCTTCAGCAGCAAAGTAGATGAATACAACGGTGAGAAAGCAAATAGCTGAAGAATCTTAGGCAACCTGTGCTGTTTTCATTCTCCCCTCTGCACATGAAAAAGCGTCATTTTGGCTATGCCCTTGATGTTGGAAAAATAATAATAGCATCTTGCTGTGCTGAAAAATTAGAAAAAGGTAAGTGTCTATATACTGCATTCAGAAGAGATTTTTCCTCCCAATCCAAATGTTTCATACATTAATGAATTTTCTTTAATGTAGAAGCAAAGCTTGCAACTGCTTCAATTTTAGTGGTTCAGGGGCAGAATTCTGCAATTCTTTATCATTACGCCAAACCAGCAGTAAGCAGTGCCATCTTTGGGGAGCATGGGGAGGAGCTTTTTTTATTTTGATTTGTTATGCTGCAAACATGCACAACCATGAATAGACTTAATTTTTGCTTAGAATAGAATAACACTATGTATCACTGTAATTAATTTAGACTCTGTGAGTCATTTTACATTAATTTTAATAAAAATGATACATGCACTGAAGGGGCCTTAAGAGTAGCCACGAATTAAATAAAAGAAGAGAAAACTAACATGCTTGTAACATAGAGTCTATTGGCTTGCTTTTTCTTATTGAACTTGTAAAGTGTGTCTTTACCAAAAGAATGCTCCTTAGAATTAGTTTAATGGTCATTAAACTAGATATTCAAACACACAGAAATAATCATATAAATGCCTAGATGTGTCTTTTAGCCTGTTATATAGAAAATATTATAAACTACAAACAGTGCTTGCAGATGCTGCAGCTTAAGAGTCAAACAACTGACCTTTCTCAGAGCTTTTTCCATTGACAGTGTAGCATTTGATGGAATAAGTCATAATGATTTTAGCTTTGTATTCATAAAGGAGTAAAAGATGATTGCTTTCTGTGGAAATAAACAGATAAGAGCTCAGTGTCCTCTGCAGCTGATGAATAAACACCCCAAACTGCATAGTACTCTGGGGACTGTAAAAAAAAGACAGGATCATCTGTTTCAGCCTCTTCCCTTATACATTTTTTCCTGACTCTTTGCTACTAAGGACCTTTGACTGCAGAATAGGGCGTAGCTTAGTAATGTGTCTTTCGGAGTGAAATCTGCTACTTTGATCTGTACTCATTTTTGCTTTGCAAGTTCAAGGTAAATGTTTCCCTCAAAAAACCCATGTTCAACAGCCCTCTGATAAAGTTATTCAAAATAAGTAATGTCTCCTTAATACAGTGTTTTCCCTCCTTTAATTAAAACGTGCATTGCTAACTTGACTATCAAACCAAGAAACAGCATATTTGAAAGAAATGGTTTTTCTCAGGATGCATGTGAAGTTATGTAGTGGAAAGTTCCTTACTTGAGAGATAATAAAGCTCGAATATAGGTTTTCAGTATCTTGGACTGGGGAGGAGAAGAGAATAAAATATGTTCTAAGCAATATATCTGAAGACTTTGTGTCTTATTTGCATGTGTCAACAGGAAAAAACCAAAAAAAAAGGCCCCAAGAGGACAGGGCCTGTAGAAAAGTCAGTTTGCTTATCAAATTAAGTTCTATGAAATGCTTTTTCTAATGCTTTATTTAACCTTATTTTCATTATCTTAACTGAGTGTGTTTCTTCATTTGACTGGGAGGTTTCACACTGCAGTAAATCACACAGCACATCTTTTTTCCTTGTGACATTTATTCTACATTTTTATTTATATTAAAATCACCATTTTTTGTACATCTACCAGGTCAAATCCAGCTCCCATTGAAATCAAAGTGTCCGAATGACTGTAGTGGGAATTGAATCAACCCTATATTCCCTATGCCATGTCAAATTCATAATCTTTATCCTTAAAAATTTCATCCTTTGAACACTTGCAAGACTATTCTTTCATTCTTTGAACACTTGCAAGACCAACACTTGCAAGTTGTTCCTTGGCAAAGCCTTTTTGTTATACCCATGTTCATCTTCCTGTGAAAACACCTGCTGTCATTCTAAATGCAGTATTTAGCTCTTCCCATAGAAGACACTGTGGCAACAAATTAAGGACCAAGAAAGCAGTTTTCAAGCTACGTGCATATTTGGTCTCATCTAAATTATTCATTCTGTAGTTTACGTGATTAAAAATCTTGTTAAAAAAAAGAATTAAAATAATTGTCATCTGTAATTACGTAGGAGAACGTGCACTCGGGAAAACTTCAAACTCGCTTTGTGATACCAACGTTGGTAACATAATGATGAAGAGGAAGTCTTTCACAACCAGACATTACCCCATCAATCAGTTTGCAGTCAGGAGAAAAATTGACTTTGTCATGATATGGTTCTTAAAGCAAAAGTAATAAATTCTATAGAAACAGCAAGCCTACAGCGTAGCTAATTTATTCATTATCCACCCCAGAAAAATAATTAAGTCATGCTTTCTTTCCTGGCTCTTCATTACAGTTTAGCCTTTTTCTGCAGCAGTCAGTGACTGAATGCTTATTAAAATAAATTAGCTGCAAAACTTTTAGCTCTGTCTTAAAGAAAAACTAATCCACTTTTCTAGTGGAAACAACATTGATTAAATAAACCGAGTTTCATGCCGAGACAACTAATTCCTTTAGCCACAGATTCCAATCTTAAATCATGTTGTATCTGTATTAGTTTGAGAAGTATATAATGAGCTGTGAGTTTATAATTGGTATTAACCTCTTTCTGTATGCATTTCGTTTTTTAGCCTGGGTGATTTTAGTGATGGAACAAAATTGATGGGCAGCCTATAGATATTCTTGTACTTGTGTATCCTTTTTATCAGCACACATACATTCATTCAGACCTACTCTGTTATTCCTCTTATCCAGCTGTTTCACACAGGTTGCCTTGACAGGAAGTAACTTCATCCGTATCAAACTGCTTTACAGGTACTACATAAGAATATCACTTTAAGAAAATAAGTGTTTACAATCTTGCTCGTATTTCGTATCAATAATATGGAATGCAAGCATTTAAAATAACATTTCAACCTGATCCATAGGCAAGCCGAATTAATGAGAACATTCTCTCAAACAATTTGTGTTTCACATGAAAACAACATTGTACAAGGCCAAGTGCTGCAAAATGGGCAAATAAAGCTGAAGGGATTGTCAGTATGTGACCTGTGTAGAGTTGCCCACATCACAACTTTAAAAAATATATATAGGTTCATACTTTTAAAAATAAATATTTTCTTTAATGCCATCAACAGTAATCAACCAACAGTTTGCTAAGTAAAGTAATCTAGTGCTGAGTCAATCAGATCACACACATGCCAGCTCCCACAACAAAAGAGATAATAAGAATTTGATGTGAAATAGTGATTAAATTAATATAATAACTAAGCCAGGGATAAATCCATCACCCCATCCCAAGACCAACCTTGTCACAGGGCATCAGAGGGGCTGGCTGATGCAGAAGCACAGCTCAGCAATAACTGCAGCCTGAGGGTGCTGACATCCTCTGCACACACAACAATCCCCTGTGCACTTGTGCACTTCCAGTGGCTCTGAATATTTATAAAACCCTCAGCCTCATCTTCAGCACACCATTCAGCTCCTGTGCCCTAGGAAGAGCGTTTTTCTAAAGGAGCCATGTGCATCATGGATTTTAGTCCCTGTGGTCCCTCATTACCAGCTGCCAAAGCTTCTCAGGATGGCAGAACACCACAGCACAGAGCAGCCAAACAACCTGCTGTTCGAGGTTGACTTTTGTCCCAGTGCACAGGAACCATTTTGATGAAACAGGGAAAAGAAAATACAAAAATCCCCTCTGCCCCACACGCTGATGGGTCCAACTGCACTGCATAGGAGGCGAGAAAATCTGCAAGGGGCGACTCTCAGATTACAAAGAGCATTCATCAGGCAGGACATGCTCTCAGCTATAGCTAATTCAGTTGCAAACAACGAAGTACCTGCCGGGCCTTGGCGACTGCTCCATCTTCTGGGCTGCCTGAGTCCTATGGGGCCTGGGGCAGGGAACACAGGGATGCAGGGACACAGGGCCTGTGAAGGTCTGGTGCTGTCCCTTTGTTCCCCACAGCGGGCAGCCAACACCCTGCCTGCCATGTTCTGCAAGACCATCCCAAGCAATAACCCCTCAAACTTCCTATTTAAAAATCCACAGGTGCTGCAGGACTGGCAGAACAGAGGGAGAAAACATTCTTTATTGTCACACTCCCCCCCACACACCCCTTTCAATTGCTTCCCTTCCCTTTCTCTGCTCAGCTCGTTTTATCTCCGCCAGGCTGCAAGAGCGAGAGGGCGGGAAGGGAATATGTCTGGTCTGACAGAAAACTCCTCTTCTGTAGACAGGAGCTCACCAAGGGACTCTGGCTAAAAATAGTATTCTACGTCTTATGTTGATAATATCTTTGGTCTTTTCTTTACACTGTGGTTATAGGCGTATTTCATAAATTCTACCTGTCTGTAATTTCTTTCTACGTTACAGCAATAAGCATATGAGAAACCAAAAATTAATAATCAATTGAAGAGAATCTTTCAAAAAAAAAAGTGGTTGCTCTATATTTACACCAGTGAATTATTCAGAGAAGGTAGCTTACTTATTTCAGGGAAACAGCAGGGACTACGACAGAACTGCTTCAGAATTTTTTGTTATAGTAATATGTTTAGTTCTTCTAAGAGCTGAATAGTAGAAAAAACATTTCCTCCATGGGTTGATACAGTAGTGAAGAAATTTGCCATTTTCTAGTATTAACTTGGTGTTAATATTTTCTGGTGAAAAATCTTCATTTATATGTGTATTTCCATAGGAATATTTAAATTTGGTTTATATGATATACTTTTATCTACTGACAACTGGAGGCTTCTAATAAACTAAAAAAATGAAAAAATGTCCTCTCTCTAGTTGTTTTACTAGATATTCGCTTGTCAATGACAACTTATTTAATTTGATATATGGCACTGGCTTTCTGTTCCTTAATTGAATAATCATAAATCTTATCATTAATTGGCCTTCAAGGTAAAAAAATTTTGTTTCTAGTATCTATAAAAATCTGTTCTTAAGTATAATTTTCAAAGTATTATTTTCAGCATAAAGTAAAAATTATTAGTTTCTGGTGGACCTAGATACTGCTCTTTTCTCAGCCCAGGTTCCGAGTGGAAGCAGATAGTATAGAGAAGTACAAGATAGTAGGGAATTTTTTGTAATGCTTTGGTCAGAATATGTTTTGAAAGGGAAGTGCTTCTAGGAACTTAGTTATTGACACTGGGATGAAGTCCTGACAGAAAGGACTGCTCTGTTTGCTAAGCGACCATTCTGTTTCAGCCTGGTTTATACAACTAAATAAAACAAGTTATACTTAAAATATACGCACAGATTGCCTGAGTTTTGGCAGCAGCATTAAGAAGTGTAAACTGTGCAGGAGGACCAAGCCATCAGGAGAAGGAAAACAAATTCCTTTATACATTGTTAACTGAATTGTTTCCTTGGAAGGATTTTAAATAATACACTAATCTTCTATGAATAATCACAGACTTGAACTCCAAAGTGGTTTAGTCAAGTCTAAGAAAACGAGTACATACATAAAAGCATGTATGTGCATAGGTGCATATAGGTACAAGCACACACTGTAGTGAACACAGAACTGTGGAGGAGGGACAGTCTTTGGGCCAGGATTTAGTCTGACAAGACTCCCAGAGCTGAGGTTTTCTTCTTGCACTGGAGAATGTCCTGTGAGCTCACAAACACAAAAGATGACAAGATCGTTTACAAATTCCCAGAGTACTTTAAATTTATATTATAATATAAGATCCTCCTTTATAAAGTTTTTATGGCAATTGAGCAAATACAATGTGAGATGGTGAGGTGCTGCAATAAGAGAGAGGACTATTGTGTATTATTTGAGTCTGACAACTGTAAACAAAGAATATTTCTAGACAGTCCAAATTTGCCTGTAACCTTTGCCAAGAAGATTTTTTGTGCCGTCTCTTGAGGATTTAATTTTCTTTTAGCTCCAGATATATGCTATTTTCCCCTGTTAATCAAGCATTTAAAATGCTATTATTTTTATACAGTAATTGGAAATTCATAATTAGCTATTAAAAAAGAAGATGAGGGAGAATGTGTAGTCTCTTCTAAGTACATTATGTGTTTTCCATTATTACAGCTTCTCAGACTATACCAAAATTATAGAGAAGAAATATAGGGCAAAGAATTAACACATGATAATCTTATGCTACTTTTAGTTTTACTCCTGTGTGTCTACAAATGTTTTGCAAACAGTTAATTTTTTTTCAAGAAATACTAAAAATGTGACAAACCGGACACAATTTAATTTTGTATGTCAAATGGTCCCACTTGCATATCTATTCCTGAATATTCTTAAGGAATGTTGAGAGGAATGAGATCTGATATTCCTGAAATTATAGGCTCAAAATAATAATTCTTCTACAGGCAGTGGAAATACATGGGCCGCTCACAGACTCGGGTCTGGAGAATCCAGAGCCTCCCTTTGGAGTCTCTGAGATGACTCAGAAGGGACCATATGGAGAATAGTTTCCAAATTAGGCACTTCAGACAGAGCGGCTCCCTCCCATTATGACTCAAATTTTGTGTGAACACATTTTCAGGAGTTTCAATATTATGATTTCCAAATCATAATAGCAGTCATGTTTCACACAGATTGAATATCAGCTGTGTTTCTAAAAGGCTCCAGCAATTTACTGTCTTTGGTCTTCCAATCCTCAGGGCTTGAAAGGCCTGAGCACTAGCACACGTCAGTCCAGAGTTTTAAGGGAAACAAAATGACATTTCTTCTTCTTTAAGCACAATTTTTTCATCTCTATGCTCCCCTCCACTGGATCCTCCCCTCCATAACAAGAACTGTTTCAAAATAGGTGCTGAACGACTGTCCTGAAAGTCACTTAGCTGGTGCTAAATGTTTATTTCTCATAAAATTAGGACTTCTAACTTGTTCCAGTGGATGCAAGTCCCCCATCTTCGTACCTATCTAAATGAGGCAATTCCAATACTTGGAAGAGTCTGTCCTTCACAATCTTATGCTAACATTCATTAAAGTTATTGTCTTCAAAATGGAAATTATTTTCTTTTTTTTTTTGAGTGTTATTAGAAACTAGGAATTAGCTGGGTTTATACTGTAACTTACAATTCCAAGTACTTTCAAATTAAGAGACATGCTGTACATTTTCAATGAACTGATGTGCAATTTGTAACAAGTGAAATATATCAAATGAAAATGATTTTGCAGTGATCTAAACCCAATTAACCTCAAAGAATGTTATATGAACATAGACTGTGAAAGATTTTAATTATAGCTGTAAATGCTATGCAATTATTGACCAAGTTTGGCAGAGATATTTTATGCTGCCTACTGTTACTATGTACTATTAGCTTTTTAATTTGGAAGCAGAAAAAAATAATGTCAAATCACACTGGTAATTTGAAGAGTCATGGATTGAATACTTGTTGATCACTTGAAATAATAATTCAGGCAGTCTTTCCAAAATAAAATTTCCTTTAGTAAAAAGGAAATAAACCATAACTATTATACTACAGGCGTGTGCTTGAAACAAAATTAAACAAATATATATTAGTAAAGGAACAGGTATCAAATGTCAATTGTTTCCAATTATGAAAATATTTGCTAGTAATCTCATTAGACTGCTTAGAAGTCATCAGTTACATAGAGCTCTGGCAGTCAAACTATAGTTTCAGGAAAAACTATGGTTTGAAGATTATATTTTTATAGCAGCTGGATAAAGTTCAAAATTTTGTGGAATACAAAGACTTTCATTCTTGTAAATACATTTGTTATGTCTTTATGCCATTTGGAGGTTCAAATAGATAATACAAATCATCGTCATTAAAAAAACCCCAGTGTATAAAATCTGAGATACAATACAGCAGAATTTAAGAACCAAACTAATCATGTTTCTTTTTTCCAGAAGAAAAACAAATCACTTCTCTGCATTCATTTGCTGTTTAATTTAAACACTCACAGAAGTACAATAATATTCCCATTTTACAGACAAAAATGAGGAAAAGAGAAATTTAAACATTGGAATAAAGGATCTGCTAAGGGATTCACTATAAAGCTATGTTCTTTCTATTAAGAAGCTGTGGACATAGCACATATTTTGTGCTTTCATGTTATACAAAGCTCTTCTTGGACTGCACAAGGTAATGCTGCATTTGACACAGAAACAGAATAATTTAAGTTGTAAGGGACCTCTGGAGATCACCTGGTCCAACCTCTCTCTCAAAGCAGAGCCAGCTTTGAAGTTAGAGCAAGCTTCAAAGTTAGACCAGGTTGCTCAAGGTCATATTCAGTCGAGTTTTGAATATCTCCAAGGACAGAGATTTCACAACCTTTCAGGGCAACCTATTCCAGTACTTGACCACCCTTATTTTGAAAAAAAATATTTTCTTATATAATGTTCTATGGTTAGTTATGTAGTCTTCCAGTAGAAAAGTCTTGTCCCATGAGATAAAAAAGAAACCTTTAAACTAAGTCAGTTTCGTCATGTTTTTTGGGATTTTTACTCAAAGAAGGGTGATATTGACTGCAGAAGGCACAAGAAAATATTTGAAAGAACAGAGCTGCTATTAATTTGCTATATACTGCTTTTGGAGGTCAGCTATGCTTGAAAGACATTTTTTCTAGTGATTGTGTAGAGCCTGTGTTGCCATTATCTACGTATTTTTGTGGTTTTATAAGTTAATTAAACCCAGGAAACAACATTGAGAAGCACTGAATTTGAAAATGTATTCATAAATATGGGGTTTGATCTCTTACCCAGCAAATTTTTACCCTTGGAAGAATGGAGTCCTAATGATCACCAAAAAGCCATTTGTCTGCAGGGCAAAAGGTTTGATCAGTGTAAAATCATCAGCAGAGAAGATGAAACAATGGATTTTAAGAACTTCTCTCCAAGAGGGGCAAGCATGATCAATAGGCAAATTGACTACTTGACTTGAACAGGCTTATATCAGAGGGAAAACCTGGGCCTGAAGGATGAACAGAGAGGCCCACAGGACAAACTCAGGACCCTTGAAAGATCTAAACACAAACCAAAGCATTCTGTGGATAATGAAATGGAAGGAAGTTTCTTGCAGGTTGTGTTTTTCCCTCCTTTGATCTATCTGCCATGTTTTGCTTATGAGAAAAAAAGTAATTGGATAAAAAAAATTAATGCAAATTTTCCATTTTATTTAGTCCATCTGCCTCTAAAGAATAAAACAAGGTGGAATGTTTCAAGGAGCATACTTTTATTACAAGGATTGCACATAGATGGTTTCTAGGTTGGTTAGAGTAAGAAACTCCTGGCATTAAATACTTTTGTAAATGTTCAGCTAGTATTTAGAAGAATATTCATCATATCATGTTATGTCTTCCTGTAGTAAGTATAAATCAGCTAATTAAAATTGTAACCAAATATGTAAATAATGGCATCAAACCCCATTGTGTAGCAAGTCAAAAGCTGTGGAAAAAGGCATGGAAGATTTCTGGCATTCTAGAGTTCCTCCTGACTTGCCTGGAGTGAGTCTCAATACTTTGCAATACTTCTGTAAAGGAACATAGCATTTATTCTCTGCTGCCTCTTCTGTCCTGAATCTCTTTATTTCAGTATGCCCATCATTACTCTTTTTAGGATGCTATGTCAGTCTTAGGAGACTTATTCTCTATGTAAAATTTTTGCTTACTTCTGGACTGAACCTTGTATCCTGTGATTTTTCTGAAAGGAATATATAAAGCACAGGGTTTTTTGGGCGGGGGGGGGAGGTGTATTTTAGACTCTCCTTTTTAGAAGATTCTTGTGTAATTCAAAATATTTTCAGCTGAAGTACTAACTTCTTCCATCTCTGAAGCAGTTAAAACTGCTTGCATCATTTTTATTATATAGTCCTCAGAGTCTGAGGTTTAGGACCTTAATTTGACAGATCAGCTTTAATTTTGTTTTGAAGGGGATAAAAAAAGAAAAACAACAAAACCCCCCCTGCCCACTATGAACTGTAGGAGCATTATAATAAAATAACCTTGAAGAGACAACTTAATTAGTATTTAAGTGATCTTGAATTACAATGAAATTCCTATGGAAATGTGAACAACCACCTGCATATCAAATAAAGTCACAAGATCATTGCCTTTACAGTAAATATAATTTTGTTCATAAAAACTGGATTTCTTAAGTAATATATCATTAGAAGATAATACACAATTTCAAAGATTTAACCGCATAGGGATGCATACGTGATGCATTGGTTTACGGGAACGACTGGGAATAAGCAAGACCTAAGTGTTAGTATGAGCTGAGTTCATGCAGAATGACCTTGGAAAAGTCATTTTCACCTGCTTGTGCTTCAGCCAGCCCAGCTGGAATAATGCATAAAAAGCAAAGCCAATTGATAAGCAGATGCTGCTTTTAAGCTGGCCATTAACGACATACATGAATTTCTGATGTGTATAATTTCACACTGAAGGCAGAAAGGGTGATTTGTATTGATGCCTCTCCTATTTTTGATTGTGGAGTTTTTTATTTGTTTGTTTGTTTTTTACTACATATTTGGATTAAGTATAAGGAAAAAATATTTTTAATGGAGAGTTGTTATTCAGTGTTCTGTTTCTGCCCTTTTCTTTATCTTCATAGTTAGCTGCTTTGCTAACTAGGGAGAAACAAAATTCTCTCAATGTCATGTTCAGCCCAAAAGACATCCTGACACAAGCACAGTGATTCATACTACAGATGAAGCCTTGCTGCCCAAGGGACTCACTGTTTTCTCTTTTTCCTGAGATACCTCTGCAACAAGAGTTCAATGAACTCTGAAGTCAAAGTTGGAGATAAGAAAACACTCAAGAAAAAGAAAACCCTTCCAAAACAGAACAGTTGCTGGAGACACAAACCCAAACTTGTTCTCCTCTCAGGTTCTGCAGCTCAGCTGAGGGTCTGCCTTTCTCTCATGTGCTCGCTTACTGCAGTGACACAGGGAAGCAAATCCTAAACTACATGAATGAAAATTGGGAGAAATATAAAGAAAAAAAATGTAGTTTTTCAAATATTTTGGTGGAATTTACACTATTATTAAATAAAAAAATTACTCCCCTCTCCTAAAAAATTAGAAATATTAAAAAGTGAAAGATTAGAGGCAGCTGCAACAGAGGAGGCGAGTAAGGAACATGATGGAGATCCTGACCTGGAGTTACAGAGCTGCTAAAAAGGACTTTCTAGATTGATGGCAAGTGGTTTGGGGTGAGACATTTTGGAACAAAAGCAAGGAGACTTTAGTAGGTTTATTCCAGGATAGATTGGATTTTGGTAAGGGTGAAATACATCAGTGAACTTCTAGGGATAGCAAAAAGAAAAAGTGAGAAAAGGTAATGAGGCATATGGCTTTCCTGTCAGTCTGGGAAATGATCTTTCAATATGTGGAAAAGTAAATTTGATCCCAATGAATGTGTGTTATAGATTATTAGGGGAAGATAATAAGACAGTCAAATAGATGTGGTAGAAAGTGTCCTTCCTCCCTGCCTCCAAAAAAGTCTTCAAATTTTATAATGAAACCATGATGAATGCACAATTGAATCAGTCAAAAAATGAAGTAAATAAAAAAGAATAAATTTATCATGGAGGAAGGAAGGCAGTGATTGTCAGACAGGAAAAGAAACACACTGAGTTCAAACCTACCATGACTAATTTGGCTATGGTAAGACACAATCTTAATATGAATTTTAAAGAACTGAAACTTCATGTGTTCATTTGATAACAAACAGCAACAACAAAAATTCAAGTCATTTTAAATAATACATCTAAAAAAAGGTAGGGATCAAAATAGTGGTATCTACCAGTACCTATGATAACACTATTTTTTCAAGTTTCCAGTTCCATACCTTTGAGCTGAGATACAAAACAATTTCGTTCCTCATGACAATTTTTGCAATTATTTCATAGGAGCTGCTGGCAGTGCTGCTGTGATGTAGTAAAAACTAGAGTTACCTGCAATAGACATGAATCATTTAGTAGCTAGAACAGCTTTGTGACCTGCCTCAATTATTCACGGAATGAATTGGTAATGATGATGATGAAGATGGTGATGATTCAGAGCAGCCTTTTCTTCTCTGTCTCACATTGAGGTCTAATATTGCTTTCAATTGCAGTGGGTTACATTAACAAAATTCTGTTCAGTGTAAAATGACAGCTACACTGCAGCACTAGGCTCTCTCCAGAGCTTTCTGAATCTGCTAAAATGTCTTTTAGATGTGCTACAGGGCACAGTGCAAAGTGCTGTAACAAAACACTTAATCAAATGCTTAACTTCAAGCATATGTGCAATACCATCCTCATTCAGCCAAAGCAGTAACTAGGTGATTAATGTTAAATAAATGGGACAAAGTAAAACCATGTGCTTAAAATCTAAGCTTAAATGCTTTCTTGAGAGTAGAATGTATAACTCATTTCCTTAAAAGAACCATATTCCAAATTCTTGACTGAGCAGTTCAATCTACAGATTGAACGATGTCACACATGGACCTCTGACAACATCACACGAGTAGGAAGTATTATTTCTCAGCAGAATAAGAAAATGTCCTCTTTCCATATAGTTAGATGACAAATAAACTCGTGGATGGATATTCTTTGTTGCTCCCAGTCTAACACTGTGGGAGACTCATGTATTAAATTTGGTCATAGAGAATGACACTTCAGGAAAATTGTTTCTCTCAATAATGCAAAGTTGTGCTTAAACTCACTGATTAAGGAGACATGATGTAACAAAGAGACTCTTTCTTGGGGCTCAAACCCACTCATGACTGGTAACCACTGGTAACAGTATGTTTCTCTAAAAAACCTATAAATCTTCCAGTATAATTAATGACAGTTCTCAAGGTTTTTAGAGCAAAGTACTGTTACAAGATACAAACTTAAGTCTTAGTTGTAATTTGGACATCTACTTCCAGTAATGATTTTTCTTTTCCCTTGCATTTCCACTCCTAAATAAGTAGGTGTTTGTTCATAAATTGTTAAGAGTTGCTCTAACTAGGTTTAATTTATTCTATTAAATGATTAATAATTTAGAAAATATCATAGTATGGCTACTTTGCATCTATTCCTTAAACTAAATTGTATTAAGTACAAAGCTCAGTTATCTGGACTGCTACCACATTTTTCATAAATTAATATATACTTGGATATGCATAAGTAAGGAGACTGGGGAAATTGTAGCACTCTCTGCCACCACAATTTCGAGTTATTTCAAACATGCATCTACTTCTCTTAAAAGCACTCTACACATCAGTTCTAAAGACAGGCCAGCAAAAAACTTGAGTCCTCACAACTTAGCATGTTACTAGGTCCACTCAATTATCCTTTAATCTGAAATCTACAGCGCTACTTCAGCACCTCCATTGTGTTTTGTGACTCCAGCCCCTTTTGTGCTGAAGCTTAATTGCACTCCCAATACTGTGATTGCTCTCACATCTGTGTTATGCAAAATAAAAGAGACCAAGTACCACTGGTATTTTAAAAGAAACAAATTAATAAAAAGAGATTGTGAAGTTCCTCCTTATGTTTTTTCTCTTTCACTATGTGGTGATCAAGCATTTGAGAATGTGTTTTGTTATTGGAAATTCTCTTTGAAGTTTTCTTATTTATTTATTTTTCAGTCCACTACAGTGCAAAACCAGTTCATTTTAAATTATGGATGTGCTGTAAAATTAATACCAGAGGTGTTTTCTATATGTGAGTGATACAGGTGCATACACACGTGTCCAAATTCCAGTAGGTAACATCAGTGTCCAAGAATTCCCATTTAAAATCTGAATAGTCTGAATAATAAACCTTATTTTCCTAGTGCAAGAAACAGGAGTTCATAAAAACCTTTTTTTATTCCATCCTTCCTTATTAAAACACAACCATGCTACAAGGAACTGCAGAATTCTGGAACATATTGTTATTTAGAATAATATACCTATACTGTCTGCAGCATTAAACTTTCATTCCCACTGGACAGAAAATTGTTTTTTCAGAGATTACAGACCCTGAGAAGTAACAGTTGTATTTTTATCCCAGAAAAGAAGACACTGGTATTTTCTTTAAGACTGGAAAATCTTCACGTTATTCCTTAACATGTTGAATGACCCCATTGCAGCTGTTCTTAAAAATATATATATATATTCTTTAGCCAGTGAAGAATGGAATAATATTAGATTGAAACATTGTCTATTCAGAATTTCCCTTTATTTTAGGGGTGGGAAAGATTCATTGTCCAAATGCTACATAATAGTCTAAAGGACATGCTTCAGGGAACACAGTGGGTTGGGACACATGTATGCAGTTCTCTGGTCAGTGGTGTATAACTAAGTAGTTCAGATCTATAGTTTGCTTCAGGCCTGCCTTGCAAACAAATGGGAGGCTGGGAATTACAGCACATCCGGTACCTTTTGGAACTTCCAAAGAAACTCTTTTCCCATGTTTTAAGTAACAATGGCAGATAAAGACTGTCAACTTAATGTCATGGCAGATTGGAGGTGTCTATTGTTCTGCTTTCAGACAGGCATGGCTTGTCCAGCTGTGGAGCTGCTTAATCTCTGTATGATATAGCTTTGGTTTTCTCTGTGATATAAACACATTATCACGAACAGACCTTGGCATCTGTCAGCTGTAGCAGGAGCATCTCAGAGGTGCCATTATGTTTAATTCAGACATTTCTTAAAGCTAGAGAAGTGTGAAGTGACCAAGTTTTGCAGCCTTATGCTTTCAGTAATTTTCAAAAATTATTTTACAAATACCCGTAAAGATCATGGTTTGTGTGCTAAGGACATTCTGGACAAGATTAAAGTAACAGTGGAGAAATAATTATATATAAATTTATTTTATCTTTAGAATTTAAAAATGTTTATAAGTGCGATCAAGGAAACTAAAATTCCTGAGCTAAAAAGACCAACTTGATTCTTAAATCACTGGGATGTTGTGAAAATTACCTCATAAATGTAGGAGAAGCTGCTGCAAATACTAAGAGTAAAATAAAAAAAAAGTGATGAATATCAGCTGTGCTTCATGGTTGTTTCAATGAGCGTTGATGAATTTGTCTAACAAATTAGTTTAGTTTTAAATTACATTATGAAAGGTCATTGAGCAATTTTATTTTTACATTGACCTACAGGCTCAAACAGCGAACTAGTTAAAAAGAAAAGTACTTTTAAAAGAAAGTGTTCTTGTGAAACCCTGTAACTGAAATGGACAAGATTTGCACAACTCTAATTGCAATCATTGCACTGCAGGTTGTTGATTATTTTAGACTGATTTGTATGAAACATAGAAAAATTCTGAATATGTTGAGAGCCATGATTGATATAATAAATTGATTGATATAATAAAACGCTGCATCTGCTTCCATGAAGGAAATAGAATCCAGTTAGCTTCTGAAGCAACTCAAGATATTGCAAAAATATGCAAAATAAGATTAGGAAAGTTCTTGTAAACTAGAAAATAATTTTATCAACTTATTTGAAATATTAACATTGAATTGGGCCTTTTCTTTGCTTGACAGTCTTCACAGACATCTGTGAATGAGAGCAAACAGCTTTGCAAGTGTTTGACTCAGTGCTTGGAAAACACCTAAGAAAAAGTGAGAACTTGAGAGACTCAGTTTTTCCTGTAAGTTTTTCAAATACAATTTTTTGATTGTTTTTCCTAATCCTTTAGGCCCAACTATCTTTTCCTGAGTTTCAAAGTCCCCAGATGTTGCCCTTTCTTTTGGGTTTTGAAATTCCTCTTCCTTTGGTCTTTCATTGCTGGAGTTGTGCTGAATCTGACAGGGCAGTTTGGTACTTGCTGATGTAGACATGTTACCTACATCCTGAATGCATGGAAGTGCATTAGCACAATCATCTCCCCAGGATAACCAAACATTTTTGCAGAATGTGATTGGACTATGAAGCTGCACTCTTCCAATTAATTGAAATCTACAAAAATCTGTAAAACGTGCGTTTTATTCAGATACCGTCTATGACTTAGAAATCAATATTCTTACTCTTTACAAAATCAGTTATGTTGGATTTCGATCATACCTTGGAGTTGAGCCAGAGGACGATTCTGGGCCTCTACTCCACCGTTGTGAGACTCCACCTTGAGTACTGCATCCCGCTCTGTGGTCACCAGCACAGGAAGAACACGGACCTCTTAGAGCAAGTCCAGAGGAAGCCACCAAGAATATAAGAGGAATGGAATGTCTCTCCTATGAGAAAAGGCTGAGAGCACTGGGAGGGTTCAGACTGGAGAAGAGAAGACTTCAGGATGACCTAACTGTGACCTTCCAGTACCTGAAGGGAATGTGCAAGAGGCCTGGAGAGGAACTTTTTACAAGGGGCTAAAGTGACAGGACAAGGGGAAATGGCTTTAAACTGAGAGAAGGTTTAGATTAGATATTAGAAAGAAATTCTTTACTGTGAGGTTGGTGAGATGCTGGCACAGGTTGCCCAGACAGGTTGTGGGTGCCTCATCCCTGGAAGAGTTCAAGGCCAGGTTGGACGAGACTTTGAAGAACCTGGTCTGGTAGAAGGTGTCCCTGCCCAGGGCAAGGAGTTGGAACTAGGTGATCTTTAGGGTCTTTTCCAACCCAAACCATTCTATGATTCTATAAGATGGCTAAAACCAAACTTGATCCTCAAGCCAGTTTTAATCATCACTGTCACGTAATGTGGAGAGGTCACTAAATTGCAAAGGGGACTAAAACTTATGCAAGATGAATTTGAACTTCACTGAATGCTTGGGACAAAAAAAGTCAGTATTAAAATACCCACAGGCTTCTTATCTTTGGCGAAAGAATTCATGGTAGCTGTGGCCTTACACCCTACCTAACTGGACACAAACAAAGATCCAGTGTTTTGTTTCTATAGAGATGTATCTTTCGTTAATAAAAGGTAAGATAATTTAAGTACCGTTGTTTTTTACCCAAGTGAACAGGAAAGGACTTCTAATCTCAGCCCGTAAAGAGGTAACGCCATATATTTTCCATTAGTCACTCAGTATTTCTTGTAAATGCTCTGCCAACACTTACATCTGCTCATCAAGTTTACACTGAATGCCAAAACTCTTTATTCCAGTACACATGACCAAGCCAGAAAGGTTTCTCCTGATTAAAGAGGAAATCTTCAGTGAGAACAACATACCTGGTAGCCTTCCACTATGGGAACAAGGATATTGGGCTTTCATCCCAGCAGGTTGATGTTATGACTTTTCTAACCTCTTTATAAAGTACAGCCCCTTCAAACATTATGTTAGTTCTTGGATTCCCCAAAGATGCCCATACATTTAGAGTAGGCAGTACATTTAGAGGTAGACTCTTACCATTATACAGGCTTTGTATGAAACGTCTTTAGCAGATACCCGTGTTACGATGTAACTGTTCCTGTGCTAGTGCACAAGAAGCATCTTATCGGTATTTGCCATAGTGCGAAGATCACCCACAACTGTACTTCTCAAATGCATGGAGAATTTTGTCCTTTGTGCTGAAGTAGCTTCCCTAAAGGAAGGTCAACTCTGGTCTTGCCTCCTTCCTTCACTGTCTTGGAGACCACATCAAAGGAGCTTCACTGGAGCTCAGGAGCGCTGAGCAGACGTAAGGAAATCCCAAATGCACTTTTAGGGGGTAGCACTTCTTTCTCAGCTGTGCGCTCCTCCCTGGCCCTGGCAGGGATCCTGTGTCAGTGACTAGAGATGATCTCACTGCCTGAAAGACCCCCTCTCTCAAATACAATTTCTCATTTTGGAGGGAACAGGGAGCATTTTGTTGATTTCAGTTGAGAAAACAACAAAAAAGAAAACTTTAACAATAGCATGAATCTTTTGATAGCATTGAAACTAGCAGTTATTTCCCCTGGATTGGTTCAATTGGATCATTAAATTTCTTTTGTTGGGTTTAATAGAGAATGATTGAAAAATCAATGTATACATGCTTGAGATCATGGAAATGATGATATGTCAAAATGTCAGAGGGGCTGAAGGGGTAATGATAGAGCGTGGAAGAAAAGTCTCCCTTTGACTACTGTACTTGGAAACTGAAAGGCTGAAAGTTTCTCACTAAACACTGTCTTTTACTTTTTGAAGCATTTGACATTCATTGTGCCTCAATACAATTTTTTTAAAAAGAAACCATTCCCCAAAGAAATCAAGGAATTATTCTTCCATACCCAAATGAAAGTGACAATAAATTGGTAACTCTTTCAAGTATATTTCAGCTACATGTGAAGTCACATTCGATAGTCAGATAATAAATTCAGCGACGAGAAAAAGAAATAATTGTGGAGTTTACATAGTGGTTGCTGTCAGGGGCAGGTATTTCTAAAATTTTAAGATAAGTGAGTGTATTTTCTACTGTAGACTTATAAAAAGATACGTGAATGTCAAAGCTTTAACAAAGTTATCAGAATAGGACTCCATTTTAACCCAAAAAGTGAGATTCAGATATTCTTGAAACCTGAAAAAATACCTAAAAAAAATAAGTATCATGAACTAATTATGTTTTGGATATTTGCATAGTACTTCAGATCACTTGTCTTTAGGTTCTGGCTGATTCTTTTTCTTTTGCAGTGTATTTCAAAAAGATACTTAAAAATACTAGCAAAACATTTTCAGAAGTTGTGTTTCTAATTTGCCTGAACTTGGAGAATTTTTTGGGAATTTTTGAGATCTCTTTTGTGACATCAGCATGGTTTTTACTTCAAGATGTTTGTTCCAGCCATTGCAGTTATGGTTAAGCCATGCTATGGAGGAGCTTCAGGTGTCCTTTTTAGGCAGTTTAAATTTCCTTTGCTAAGTGCAAAGGCAAGAACAGTGAGTGAAGTTCTGCCCATTAAAAATTATTTCCCTGAGATCCAGGAGCTGAGACCCTGCTGTTAACTTTAAAGACCATGTTTAAACAAACCAAATAACCCAAAGAGACAGAAACCCAAAGAAAACAAAACCACCCACAATCCTATGCAAATATAAATGTACATATATGAAAACAGTATTGAAGTGGCAAAATTTAGATACCCAACAACATTCTGTTGATTTATAAATTGCCAACTGTTTCCTACAGTCCATTGTGCAAATCATAGTTTGGAAGATAATTTCAGTTCTACACTTATAGAAAAGAACTACAGAGATAAATTGTTCTTTTGTATCAGTCTAGGCATATGCCCTTATAAAACTTTGTAAAATGAGTGTTCTTTAATAACTTCTCTCTTCATGACCATGCAACTCATATCTACAGTTACAAAATACATTTCTTCCAACTTTAAAACTAGAAAAAATCATCTTGTGTTACTTCTTATGCTTTATATTATAATAACATTTAGGAGTCTCAGTACTGACCTCAGACTCCACTATGATGTGAGGTAATGGAAGAATAAAAAAATAGATTTTGCTTACAAGAGACAAGGGGTTGATAGCAGACAGAAGGGGGAAAGGAAATCTAATTTTCATCGTAGTTATGGGCTGTGTTTCCTGCAAGACAGAAACTGAATTTTAGTCAAACATTTTGTAGCCGGGTGATTTTTTTTTACTGAATATGATATTGACTAGAAAACAGAAATTCTGTGTTGAATTGAATAGTTTATTTCTGTCAAATAAAATATTCATGACCATAAGAAATAACAAAAGGGTTCAGTTTTCCATTTATAAGGAGAGATTTTCAACCTTGTTTTGCACTGTAATTTCTTTGTTTAAAAATAGATACCCCTGAAAAAACTGTGAAAAATAGAAAGGAAAAATGATAATTTTGTTTTGAGATTTATAGAATAATCTCAACTAACAAGTGTTCTTTTTTTTCCCCTTTTTTTGAAAAACTTTTTGACTCCCAAACCCCACCCTTCTCTTGCTTCTGCATATGATCAGAGTTTAAAAAAAGCCTTTACCATCCTTATATAATATGGAAATGGTACCTTTGTTTGCCCAGCTCCAACTTATCTAACCATGAGCCGCAGCATGGCAAAACTATGATCTTTTAATTTTTTTTGTTTATGAAATGTTTATGTTACTGGCTAACAGGAGAAAGAAGATTCCAGTCTAACAGTCAGTTAATTGAATAATAGTTTGTAGACCTTAGGGACTAACAGAGTGATGGGCCAGAGTGAAAAGACAATGCAGCTACATGCCTAGGACTACATTTCATAGTGAAAATACCATAAAGCCCCATTGCTGGCCTTTGTAGGTATCTGCCCAGGCCTGGCTGACATGGAGCTAAGGATGAAACTGAAAACCAAAAAGAACAGATTTTGTCTGATAGAGCAGAAACAGAACCACTGGAATCATTCAAAAAATATAACAAGTGGCAGATGATCCATTCCAGTGGAATTATCAATTGGCATTGCAAGCAGATGCATAATTGTTGAAAATGTGTATTTATGACAGGTTTACAATGAAGGCACATTGAATCAGTGTTTTCTCAACACTTGATTGTTTGGTTTGGTTTTTTTTCTGCACCAGATCTGAATGTAATAATAATTATTCCTTATTTTAGACTCCTAGACTGATGAACTTCTCCTAGAGTGATTTTATCAGGTGCCTACCCGCCATTAATTTCTGATGGTTTCTTGGTACTGCTTTTTCCCCGCAGACTCATGACATTACCCTGACCTGCTGCTTTGATGGTCAAGGGTACCCATGCATCTTTATTGTAGCTTATGAAGGTTTTCTGTAGAACCAAAGTCATATTAGTCTCTTAGATCATCATCATCTGATCTTCTTAAATACTTACATGGGAAAACATCTACAGCTCTGTAAGCTTCTCTTTCAAAGGCAGATGACTCACAAATTATTAATACATGATTCTGCTCTTTTTATGTCCTTGGCAATTTTATCATTGATTTCAATGAGAAAAAGGTCAGAGATTGAGGACTTATGCTTTGTTCCTGGTCATTTAAGTGTAAATTAAAATTTGATGGTAATTTCAGTGAGATACCAATTGTAACTTGCTTCATATGAAGCAGTTTAGACTGCCTGAAAAGTGCAATAAAATGTCACCCAAATAAAGAGAAAGAATAATGAAACTTTTTGAAACTAGGCACGATCAAAGGGTAAAACTCTGTTTGGTCCCTCTTAACCTCAGCGAATCTTTTTTATTTACAAGTAAAGATCTTTGTGGTACTCATGCTGCTGTCAGTTACAGGAGAGCTAAACTTGGCCATTTCAGTATAAATCATGAGTAAGAAAAAGCATAAAACATTAACTGGCTTGTTTAAATACACCTTTTCATCTCTGCTTCAAGTACTGAAAGAATCTTGTTAATTTGGTGATTTCTTCACTAAGAAATGGCTCAAAACATTCTTAAAAGGTCCTTTGGGCTGCCGTCCAAAAAAACCCTTTAATAACACCTTCTATTTATTCTTTTTTAGTAATCAATCAGACCTCTGAGTTGTCATCATGTCTAAACATTTGCAACTTATCTCACATTTTGCACTCAGCAGTAAGTCTTCACAAAAGACTCAAGAGCTCCAATCTTGGACAAGCTTAATTGAAAGCTACAGTCTTGATTTGATTACAGTTGGTGACAAAAATTGGAAAAAGAAAAAAGTTAGCTTTTAACATGAACGAAGTTAAGCAGGAGCTCTAATTCAAATAATTGGATGCTAGCATGGTTCGTTTACCAGGAGTTTCAATTGCACCAGATATCTTAAAAATTTTTTTAAAGATATCTTTTATTGAGCTTAAAAGCAAGATTGTCTAATGTGAATTGTTTGAGCATAAGCTTCCTTTTAGGCAACAAGCTATACAAGCTGTAAGTTGCCCAAAAAACCAGAGTTCATAGCTACCCACATATAATTCATCCTGCTGTATGCAGCCCTAAGGTGACAATTATTTTTGAATTCCATAAGAAATAGAGGCCTGATATTATGGCTAACACTGAATAGCTGCTGTTTTCCTTCTTACAGCCTGGAGAAGACCTCATGGCTGATAAAAATATGTCACCTCTAATCTTATTTCCTATTCCCAGACTATATTTTCAGCAAGATTTTGCATTTTACAATCTCATACTAGATTTTTCCATAATAAAAAAACCCAACTTTATCAGGGGCTAAAACGATTGTATGGGTTATATTTCCCTTCTATACTTCCCTTCTCTGACAATGCTTATTTTTTTACCAGTATTACTGTGCAGGGGTGTGGGGGTGGGGATAGCAGCAATGGTTTTATCTAAATGTCAGTATATTTTCTAGGAGGAAAATTAATTCAAAGGAGACTTTGTAATACTTTTGAAAATTCAGTAGAAAGACCTTACCAAAAAAATTGAATGTATAGTTTATTTTGAAAGATACAGTGATATACTGTTTTTTTAAAACATCATTTTCAAAGTTACATGGAAAAAAACCTATTTTAATAGAACTTTCTTGTTTCATAGTATTGTCAGTGAAAAGATGCTTAACTACAAGTGAAGTTTAAGGGCTGATCTATATAAAAAGTGCAACTTCAGTACTCCATTTTAAACATAATTATAAAATTACAAGTGAATATTTTATTGTAATCAAATATTCTGCTGCCTGAAATTTTCTCACAGTTTTTCACATGGGGAGTCCCTCATATATGTGCTATTCACAAGCCAGTTTGGATTTTTAATGGTCTGAGCAGCAGTCTAAAACAGACACATGCCCTGTATCTTGTACCTTCCAGATCAATCCTGAATATCTGGCAGATCTAAGCAAACATGCAGTGCTCCACTTTTCTTTTGAAATTCCATTATGGCAGTGCTGCATGCCTTGACATAACATGGCTCCTTAAAAAGGCACTAAAAGAGCATGAACTTTCATGCACTCTCACAACTAGAAGCAAAGAGAAAAGCAAAGTCCTTAAACAGCTAGATAGTTTCATTTCTAATGTCAATAAAGTTTTCAGCTTTCTGCGAGATATAATGTGAAGTTAATCCAGTCCTAAGTTCCTTAAAAGATAAAATAGAAAAGATAAGGAAGGTTAGACAGATAATTACTTCCTGAATTTTTGTGTCAAGGTACTGGAAAACTTTGCAGAAGAGTCTCATGATGAAAAAGCAGTTGCAGAAACCTTTAAATTCATTACTGCTAACACAAGCCATTTATTAATGGGTAAATAGTATGGCTGTATAGATTTTTATAGAGCTTCTTAAACCTATAAGGAACCACATCCTCTCTTAGAATAAATTTTCACAGCACTGCAGGTTTGATGCCCACTCACCAGAAACAGCTTGAAAAATAAACAATTAAAAGAAAAAAAGTGTCAGCGGTTTACACTGTCACAGTTCAGAAAAATCTGAGCCAGCACTGTGACTTTAGAAAATTTTGCAGAGTCTAACTTATGACTTTCATAAATGAAGCTTTAAATTTCTGTTCTCTTAGGAATGACTAAAATTGAGTTGAATTTCTTGAATGCTCATGCAAGCTTATTTTTAATCCATGCATAGAAATAATCATATCAAACTCCTTCTATAATCACACAAGGTCTATATTTGTGCCTGTTTGCATGCTTATGCACAGATAAATTGTGATGGGAACTTTATGTCTCCAAGAGCCATAAGATATGAGTATGTAATACCTTAAGAGTACGAACGGAAATTTGAGTCTTCCCCAGTGTACAATGCTACTAGCTCAGGTCAACAATGAATGACTACTTCCCCAGTCCCAGATAATACAAAATCAGAAGTCAATTGTGCCACAGACAAATAGGTCCCATGGGGAAAGCAAGTACTGTAATATTTGGCACCTCTTGTTTCTTGTTTTATTTTTTTTTTATTTTATGGAGAAAACGTTTACCAATCCAGTTGCCACTTACAAGGGATAACAGGTAAAGCAATTAATCAGTCATTAGTAGCTTCTGTTAATCCACACAACTAAAGAATTTATACAAACTGTATCAAGCCAGCTATAAATAAAGAATTCCATTTAGGAAGCTGCAATCTCTTTGTGTATATGCTGTCTTAGAACGTTGTGCCTGCTGGGTATCCAGTGCATTTTGTGTGCCCATGGGTAGCCAGTGCATTAGCAGTTAGAGAAGACTCACCTAGAAACTGCTGACTCAGTTTATCTGCCAGTGAGGAGTTTTGTCTGGATGCATTGCAAGTGGAAACAGATGCAGAGATGCACAGGCTGTTTACACACAGGGCTCACTTGGTTTATGGAGTCACAACTGCCCTGACTTACTGTTTCCCGCCACATCATCTGCCTGAGTGTATCCCCCATTTTGCCACTGAAAAAAGGAGTTCTAGAAAGCTTCATGTTTCAGTTTGAGCTTCACTGGTACTTCACTGGGTAGATGTGTCCAAAAGAGATGAGCTGAGCAGCACCCTGGCTGTATACACCAGCCAGCGTGCAGTGTTTGAAGGCAATTTGAGATAACACTGTATAGTAACTGGGCTTTATATACTGCTGAATTTCAGCTGACTTCCTGCAGTATCACATATTATATTCACATTAAAACCAAATGAGCTCATCATGATTAATGTTACTACAATAGATACTGAAGGAATTAAAAACGATTATCCACTCATGGTAAAGGGTTGCTGATAATTAGGGCTATTACACAAAAAGGTACATTTTAAGCAATCACCACAGTTAATGCATTCAGCATTATATTATGCAGTGCTGATAACAATGTGTTCTCTTGGCACTCCTGTGGTTCCCACGTGTGTCCATCAATAACCTATTGTACTCTACCTTCACTGGTTGAGCATCAAGTCACAAACACTTCAATAATGTGCTACCTGTTGTGAGCATTTATTATGCTTTTTTAAAGTTATTTCCTAACCATTAGTAAAACATAGCTATAGAAACCATTTTCAGTGCTTGGATCATGATGCAAAGATAACTTTAATAAGTATTTTATTAAACAAAAGGAGAATGTGTGCTTAATATGTGTGGCCACTTCTGTGTACAAAATAGGCCTGTAAGCTTAAAAACCAGAAGTTTAACCAAATAAACCACTTCTTAGGAGGCCTGTCATCTCTTTTACGGATTATTTCAACAAACAGCAAACCATATATTTGGTAGAAACCATCCCATAATAAGCCATGAGTAGACTACAGAAAACAGAGTTTTTAGTGGGTCAAACAGTCTGTTGCTATCAAACTTCTGCTGATCTGCTGCTATTTATTGTTGGTAACACTGATTTCATGTTATCTAATCTTTTCTAAAAATAAATATGCAACAAAACCCCACCAACACTGCAAAAAAATTAAATACTTTCTTTTTATACAGTATTTAAAGACACATGCTACTTAATCTCAAATTCTCCCGAGGAAGATTAAGACTAATTTTGTTTAAATTTTGGCTTTGCCTAATCAATTTCCTGAATCAGGGCTTTAGGATTTAGACAAAATTTTTAATACATTTCTTTTCCTGAGGACTGCAGGATTTGCCCTTTAGGTAAGACTTCTTTTTTATTTAGTGGAAGTATAAATCACTTTTATAAATGTCCTTTCACTTGCACAACTGTCATATATTTCTCTCTTCTTTTGTATTTTTGACAGTTTTAACTTGCACAAAGCATCTAGAAATCATGTTTTCAACAAATGTATTCACCTGTGGATGATAAAATGAAAGAGGTGGAGGCTAATAGTACTGAATTATAGGGTGGCAATTCAAAGCTATGAAAAGAAAGTCTTGAGGTCTGCTGAGTGCCATACCCATTAAAATGTCTGTTTTCAATAACTGATAAGAAGTGGAATGTCAGCGCTCTGCTTGCTCTTGTCCTCAGCGATGCTGACAAACATACACCAGTTTGGTATTAAGTGTAGAACACTATTTTTGCAGGCTAGTTTATGTACTGGGAATGATGGCTCCCCGTGAAAGAACATAGCATTATGGGTTTCAACATCACATTAACAAGTCCCCATTTTTTTGGTCAATAAACATTTTATTCCTGACAATATTAATAATTTTAAATAATGTAGCTCTTTTCTCTAAGTGAAAGAAAATGTAGTTTAATTATAATTCTTAAAATACGTTTTCTATTATTGTAAAATCAAATAGTAATAAATCCTGAATCAATGATGTGAAGTCAATCTTTTGGTGATGCAGTTTAAGATTTCTCACTTGGATACATTTATCTATGCAGTCTGCGTACTATTTAATCAGAATCAAAATATGACACTTTTCATCTACGGACTTTAGAATTCAGTTAACTTCTCAGTTTGAAAAACCTGAAATATGGATTAATATCTAGTTTGTGTAATTTAGTCAAAGACTGAAGCCAGGAACAAAAGTATCTTACAATAGAAAATACAGGTTTTTAGTTGCACTGTCAGAAAGGGCTGCCCATTTTTTGGCCTTATGCATATACCAGTGTTAACTGCGGAATCCTACAGAACTCCAGCATTCCCACACTGCTGGCTCAGACAGCTTTCTGAAGGCATCACAAGGGAGCAGGCTGTCTCTTGTTTTGTACTGTCAGTGCTACTATACACATCTCCTCAGTGTCTATTTGCATCTTTCTTCAGTCTTAATGTCTTATCCAATGTTTGCAGAAATCAATGGAGTCAATGGCTGAAAGGGGATGTCATTATTCGAGCCCCACATCTCGTCAAAATGCAGCGTGGAGGCTGGGAAGGAGTGAAATTTGTTTGTTTGACATGATTTTGTTTTCAGTTTGTTAAAATAATCTGTGAGGAAGGGAGATCAGCGAGTGCTTTAGCTTGAGCTGCTGGTATGCTACATTCTGCTCAGGACCCCCATGCCCTACTTAAATAAGGTAAAGGTGCTTTACAACTATTGCAGCTAGGTCAGAAAAAGGTAAAGGAATCTGCTCCATGAAAACATGTTGTGTAGTTTGCAGTAAATACATTTCTAGACTTCTTAATTAAATAGGAACAACACTCTCCTATAGCAAAATTTAAAAGCAAGCTATTTATAAATATGTACTTACAGCAAACCTAATTTGAGGAAATACTACAATTTCCTCACTAATGATGCTTTGTCATTGTGTGCTTAAATGCTCAGATCTTTGTTTTTCTTTTAGTTCATTGTTTCCAAGCTGAATTCCTTCCAGCTTTGCAGATTTCAAGTGAAGACATTTTTGAGGCATTTGAGCGCAAATTAAGTGTCTGCAAAATGACAGTAAATGAGAGCACTGCTTCATCCTGCTTCAATAAATTTATAAATGAGTGAATACAGGTTTTGCCAACATTTACATATACATACCCACGCAAGCACACTCAGCCGCCTTCAGTGTAAGAATATGTATGAGCAATTTCAACAGAAAGAATAGTTTATTCTGGCAAATAATAAATTGTTGTAATGAAAGGCTCTGAACAAAAACATTTCACAGCCAAATAGAGAGGCCCTCTGTGTTGACCACTTATTCAGCACCAATCATTTGCGCAAGTCAAATTTCTGACTGAACTGTGGATTTACAGCAACAGATACTGAAACAATGCCACCCACTACTACAGAGCTGTTATAGTCCAGTAGGGTTTGTAAAGAAGCTCTTTCCTCACAGAAATCTTTGAAAAATAATATCTTAAGAAACAAATCCATTTGCATCAGATGTTTTCTTCTTCATAAATTTGCATGAGAAAAAGGTCTTTGATTTTGAAGAGTCCAGATATTCCCATAGTTTATTTCTTTATTTGAATTCATAATTCCTGCTTTGTGACATCATTGTTGATTACAGTGAAAATGGCTATTATTGGGGAAACCAAGGCATTAACTGCAGACCTGCTGATTCTGGGAGTAGGAGAAAAGGAGATGTAACTTTCAGTGTGTGCACTTTTTCACTTGCTAGCAATTCTGCATGATTTTTTGCTTTGACAACGTCTTCCAATGCATTGTGTTCAGCCTCCTGAAAAAACTTTCATAAGTGTAGGTGGGAAGTGAGCAGAAAGTTTTGTATAAAGAAAACCAGGTATACACAACTGTCTCCCCATTGTTTATTAAAATGAATAAATATATAGACACAATTTGCTCATTTTTCATCCAGGCAAAATGAGACAGAAAGAGACAGACAACGAGAACACACATCAGATATTGAGCATAGTGATGAATTTTGCTGTAATTCGGGATGTCACCCAAGATTTGATGACGGATCCTCTAAACTAGAGTTAACCAACACTTTTTTGGCAATTGAGAATGGCAATACTAATATCTGATTAGTATTTTGATTTTAAGTCTCTCAGAATTTTTGACCCTCAGAAATGTTTCATATTGGTTGCAACATTTTGTAAATATGTCCTTGCCGTGAATTGCCCACTTAATACCATGACAACGGATGACAAAAAGTGAAAACCTTTCCTTATAAAACAACATTTTTTCCTATTTGGAAACACATATATCCATTCAACATGTTCGTATTATTCAAAACATGAGACTATAGCTAATAGCAAAAGGTTACCTCAACCTGTAGATTTTGGCTTATTTTGTGGGTTTAGTAAGGCACATATCGGACATTTTTGTATATAGTTAACTGCTATTAACAGAGTGGTTAATAGATTTTATTAATACTTCTATTAACACAGTGGGCAGTAAAGGACTTAAAAGAGAAGTCCCAGATTATCCCACACTGTCTGTCATTTCAGGTGTTAATGTGACTGAATCCCATTTGTAAATCGATAACATTCCCTCTGAAACGCGGATATTTGGCCTTTACTACTCCTTTACTACTACAAAACAGAACCAAAAATAGAAGGTCATAGGTCTCCCTATTTCTATGTTGCTGATGTCATTTAGCTGGAATAGCTCCTTTCCTACCCTCTACCTTTCCCGAATACTCATTCAGAGCAGTAACACTGCTGATTTCCCATTCCTTTTCCAAAGCCAGTGATGATGCCCCAGGTCCATGTATCACTTGCAGGGTCCTGCAGACCCCCTGACCAGGCACGGTTTGCAGCTGCCCCTGACCTGGAACCATACAGTGCTGTGTATGGGTTAATGAAGCCTTTTCAGAGGCTGGCTACCTATTTTAGAGAATATCTCATGTTCTACTACCTTTTAGATCCAAGTTATTACCCTTAGAGGGAACTGCATCATGGTGTGTAAAAGTATCGCCTGGATAAAGGTAGACAGAGACTGTCTCCACTGCAGTTCATTTTCCTGGATAGACATGTCATCAATCTCCTCTCGTGGGTTCTCTTTTTCCCCAAGGAAGCTATCAGTTATTCTTCATGTCTGTTTTAGTTTAAGTTCATGTTTCTTCACCGATGTTATGAATACTTACAGAACATCATGAATGAGTGCTCTGTGCAAAGGCATATACATGTTTGGTAGAAACAGCTTTTTTGATCATGCTGGAATTATGTCTGTTTGTTTCACAGCCACTTTAACTAATCTGCTCAGACCTGTCTCCATGACCAAGTATTCAAAATTCAAATTACTGTTGTTAAACACTGATTTTTTTTTAAGACTGCTTATAAAGATCAGTCATCAATGAAGGCACAATTTTGGCAAAGCTAATAAAGTACATTCCAAAGAAAAAAGAAACAAGGAGCTGCAAAAAAATTTGGTAGATAATGTGTTTATAAAATGAACTTGAAAAAGTATCGTGAAATGTCTTGAGATGCAGGAGCAGGATCATACTGTTCTTGCATGCAATAACTGGTGATCCTTATTAGGAAAACTGAGGAGTAGGGAACTTGAAAAGGGAATCATCATTTCTGGCACAGGTGATAGGAAAGCCCTGCTCCATTGTTGCTTGCTGAAATCATTAGATATGGGTGTTTTTCCAGGGTGGTATGTGGTACTTGTCAGTCTCACATCATTAATCAGTGACAAATTTTTCACAAATCCTTAATCCCATGTTAATTCTAATAATTTTGCGGGGAGCTGCCAAAAATTACTTATTGTTCTGTTAATCATTACTAATAGGAACAGAGGACTGCCTTGAATTTCTTTATGAAAACCATACTAATTAGAAATGTCTGAATACATACAAGTCCTCAGAGATTAATTTATTCATCATAATCAGTTAATCACTTTTCCTTTACATAATTAGACAATTCCTGGTGGAGAGGAAGACTCCTAAGTTTTCTTGGAAAGAAGTAGACTGTAAACTGACATTAAGAGAGTTATATTTTCCTTTGTGGGAGTAGACATTAGTACAGGTGGGTTTTTTGTCCATTCACCACAAATGAAATCTCAAATCAGAAACACTTTTTAAAAATGTATTTCCTAAAGACGCATCAGATGAAGTTTTCTACAGGCTTGCCCTTCAGCTGTCCACTGGGACTAGGCTCAAAGATTGCTGAAGAAACTGGTAAAATTTTCGTATTGATGGGTCCAAGCAGAAAACTGCTCACTTTGCATGTAGAGACATACAGAGACAGTCCAAATATTTAACCCTCTTGCATATTTCACAAGCTGAGCTTTTCTCAAGCCCACAAGAGATTTTCATATGCCCTTCAAAATGATAGCAAAAGTATCACCATCATTTACCTGAGTGGATCACTTTTTAAGTCCCCTGGTAATCCATTTTAAGAACACTCTTGTATCACAAGTATGGATTTACTAAGGAGGAGAGCTAACAAGGAAGCTGTCCCATCAACATTCTCTCTCAGAGAATGAATTCTCTACCTTTTGATCTGGAAAAATCCCAGGAATTAAATTACCCAAAGGACCCTGTGTGCTGGGGTGGCAAGTGCTGTGGTTTTTAATGTCCTTTATTGCACATTGACTTATCTGGTTATGCTGACCCATTACAAGCCACTGAGAGAGTATAAACACTAAATGCTCTAGAAGTAAGTGCTCGGTACTTTTTGCTTTCTGCTCACTGTTCAGACGGACTGGAGAATAGAGACATTCCTCCCCTCTCTCTTGTATATCTGTAGAGCAAAGCACACAGTCTTCTCCAGTATTAATATTTTAAAAGATAACTCCTATAGTATGTCTCAGTTCTGTCAACCACTGAAATAAACTGCTAGATAGAGCCTTTGCAACATAATGGTGACAGATGTGTAGCATAGATACTCATTTAAATCTGGATTTTATCCCAAAATGATGTTCTATTTCCAGCAACAGTGATACCATCTAGTATCTTTTAAATAGTCATAACCTCAAAAGGCTTGGGTTAGAATACAACATTTTGCCTATTAGGCAAGCTTGAGACTGGCAAAATCTGTGGCTAGATAAAACCCATTCTGTGCCATCTTATCTTTCTTTTATTGTCTTGACAGAAGGTCCAGGGAGAGATGAGGAAGGGAGTTGTCAGGTGGAATTTCATGCATTGCTTCTGGGATTTTGCAGATGGCATTGGTTAATGATCAGCTTTTTCTAAATGTTTCTAAGATGTGAGCTTATGGAATAAAAAAGGTGGTGCATACATACACATATCAGGTCAAATAACTGTCTAAAATTATATGAGCAGAAGATGACAGAATTTTGTACTTGGTTGCTGATGAAGAATGAAAACTATTTATGTCTGACGTTTGAAACACCTGGACGTTTCCTGACTATTTGGGTACTCTTCAAATTTCAGTGATCATGTCAATTACAACAGACATTTAATACTGAAAATATGGAATAAGATTTCATGGCCAAAAAAAAAAAAAAAAGGAAAAGGAATTGTCTCCATGGTTTTTTTGTTTCGTAGTAATAAGAGGATTCAATATTTTTATGGAATTTCTGTGTTCAAATATAGATTTTGTGGACTTATGCAGCCTTTATCAAAGCTACGGAGCCAGTAAAAGTCAGCCAGTCTTAGTTTATCAGATGTCTGCCTGTGTTAACTCCTGTTTATGGCATTTGAGTACTACAGAGCTCTGAAAACCTCTTCAGCAGGAAAAGCAAAGGAAGAATAAAGGATTTTCCTTATCATTAAAATATCCATGTTCAGAAAGTTTCTCTGGATATTTCAAATCTGTCTATCTTTACAAAATATTTGTTTTGCAAAGCAATGGGAAGCAATTCAGATCAAATTGTTGTCATTTTTTAAATCATAGCAAGTATGTAGTTCCAGAAAATGGCTACAGCAGCTTTGATGTTCACTGTGTTTCACTTAGAGAGTAATGTTGCATTACATCACCTTTCCTTTTAAACAGTAAATGCAGTAAGAAAGTGCAGAAACAAGCACAGATACAAAGAAGACGTATTAGGCAGCAGTTAAACTGATAGTAATTAAAATCATTATAAAAATCTGAGAAAGTATGATAAAGTTATAAATCTATAATGAAATAATTAAAAAAAAGCTTTTCTTTGCTCATCTTTACATTTTTAATAGAAGTCCTAAGATTTTAGTAAAATCATTTAGTAAGGTAGGTAAATTACTTGAATTAATAAAAGACCAAATGAGAATGCCAGTCCTAGGCCCTCACAAATCCCATTAAAAAAACCCAGAACAACCCAGAAACAGATAAACAAACAAACAAAACCAAAGCAAAGAGAGTTGGATTGTTTCTCCTTTGTGCCTTTATTTTAATTTCATGCATTTCCTGGTTCTCATGTGAGGAGTGTCCTGTGTGGCTGTCCTTGTAATTTGATATTTCCATTTGGAAATATGAGAGTTTCTAATTGTCCAGATAAGCTTAGGTGTGTTCCGAAATAATTGTACAGTCATTTAAGCCCAACAAAAGTCACAGTATTTGGAGGTTTGTGATACTGGGAATGGTTTAAAAATGAAGGCATTGTGTGACTGTGGCAATTGTGTAACTGTGGCAATAAAGGTATTTTAACCTGCCAGATTTTGGTTTTCTTTGAATCTTTTTAATGATGAAAGTCAGTTCATGCAGTATTTGACTCCATTTTTACTCCCTTTCTGGGTAAGAAGCTACAGTGCAAAAGTCAGGGTTATCATACTATTCCCAAGGAAAGAATAAACAGTTGCCTGAATAATCTAAATATCTTTTATTCCTGACTTTGTTGAAGTTCTCAGTGACTTGTTTTATATTAAAATATTTCACCAATTTCGCTCTTTTATGTTGCCAACAAAAATGTTGAAACCAAAAAGCAACTATTTCCTATGCTTGATTGAAGAAGAGAATCTAATTAAAACTGACATAAATATTCATTTATTAAACTACTTTTTATTGCTTATATCTTGCTAATATTTGCAATTTTTTGTAAATAAAGGCTTTATAGTTCTTTGTTATAATCTTTTCCTAACACAATTAAAATTCTTCATAATGAGATCATTAAAGTCAGGGCAAAAAGTAAAACGTCGTAAAATTGGTTTTTGAACTGAAAATATTTTCTAGCATATTTTGTATCTAGTCTAAATTTTTCTGCTTTATAACCATCCACAAAGCCCATGGAGGACATAAAATTCTGTAGCTAAGTGCATATTGCTCTGAACCTATATGAGCAGAGCTCGCAGAGAAATGAGCCTGTAGAACAGCCAGTGACTGGCACTTACAAAATCGTTCTCATGACCCCCAGTGTGAGGAGGGAGAGATCTGACCTTTCTTTCACGTCAACAATAGTGTTGATACCCAACCAGTGTGCAAATGGATAAGAAAATTCTCATTCATTTGAAGCACATTTTCTTTGCATCATTTCAGGAAATGCTTGAACTTTTCACCCTTGTTTGAAGTGGGATCTACTCTGTCTCTGCCACTGCTTTGAGAATCTGTTCATTTTTCTGCACTCTGTTATCATAAGCACCATCTTTCTGATTACACACTAGATTTTTTTTTCCAATCTCGTTTTAAAACTAACTTGCATGAACTGGGGGAAAACAGACTCATTGTAGCATAAAGCCACCAAAAATACTTTATTTATTTACTTATCTTTAATATAAGAAGATCCCCAGAAGAAAAGGTATGAGAAAAAAAATCTTTTGCAGGTCAAATCATCAGTGGGTTGATGTCAGGGAGATCTAGACAAACCTCCAAATACCTGAAAACAAACATCCTCAGAGATGCATTGAAAAGGGCTGACTTAAAACCAGGGGTTTCTGAACAGAAAAACAGAGATTATCCTGATGTTTTCATAACCATACTTCATTATGATGATGTTTTCTTTGGGTGAAGAATGGGAGTTATAGTTAAAATAACACAGAAACACAGAATATTTAGTAAACCATGGGACAATTATGTTCTAGATTTTGCTCTGCCTGATTTAGAACAAGGACCAAAGTCTGACAGGAAAAATCCCTTTTATTCTCTCCTACAGCACTTATTTTACTCACAACAAATATTTATACTCTCAAACAAAGGCCACAGGCTACTAGAAAATCAGGTGGGTAGCCAGCTCTGAACCCTGTATTCACCTGATCCGTCTCATCCTTTAATTATGCATGATTTTCTTAAGCATTCTCTCTGAAGGTTTTCTGCTAATTTCAGTGTACTTTTTGAATATTTTATGTTGGTTTTGGACCTCTGTGAAACCCTTAAAATTTTGAGTTAATGACAATTTCTGTTCTTTAGCCAGCTTGTCATGTGCATAACTTCTGGCTCCATGCTTGCTTCTGCCCATGAATGCTATCTGCACTGGCAAACATGTTAAAAAGCTTATGAAGAAAACCCAAATTATTAAAAGAGAAATTATTGCTTGAAGGGCAGGATATGATATTTTGCGGACAGGCTACTGCCTGTTAACCTTGGAATTTCTCCCTTTCCTGTTTTCAATCCCCTTAGGAAAACAATTTCCTACCTCTGTTACTTGTTTTTCCTTCTAACCTATGTGTTGACTGTGTGCTTCTCAGGATAAGGACTGTCTCTTATTATTTATATGAATACTGACTAGCATAATTAGGCCCACTCCTGGATAATACCAATAATAATCTCTGCAAACCACTAGAAACTAGCATATCAGTGGTCCCAATTATTATGTTTGTTTTCACCCAGTTCCCATTATAATATTTTAAAATACATTAATTCAGAAAATTCTACTACTGAATTGTGTAATTCAATGTCTTTTTCAAGAATATGACTTCTGAAACAGCAGAAAGGTATACACACAATAAAAATAGCATGTATTTACTATATAATACTGTTACAATTTTTATTATATTTGGCTTTATACACTTTGAAATATTTGATGCATCTGTATGGGTAAATATTTTTATACTTACATGCTTACCGAGTCAGATAACCTGGTGTCTGAATTTAGTGATAACATCCATCATCATGAGTTAAAAGAAATAAGAGACTAGCACAAAGTAACAAATGTGTTGTTCTTTGTCTCCTTGCAGAAACAGGAGAATATGCAGTACAGTTAAATTTTAAAGAAAAAGAAGGGATTTGTATTTCGAGAACAGGAAACTGTGTGGTGAAATAAACCAGATTTGACTCATGGTTTTATTCCCCATCCTATGTACTACTATGCAGCAAACCCACTGGCATAAAATAGTCTGATATAATCTGTAGAACTAAACATTATCCTCACGCTTTTCACCTTTATTTTGTCTGTAAAAAAAACCAAAGCAAAACAACAAAACTTTATAAACAAGATAGCTACCATTTGCTGCGATTGCTTTGCACTGGGAAATTTCTGGGCAACACTATAAATGTGGATAATACAGAGGTTTTGCAAGGCAACACCAAAACTGGAGTGACAATATTAAAAACAGTCATGTACGTGCTTTGTAAACATCCCACTTTGATAATTCAGTAAAATACTGGTAATCCTAAATGTCTCAAGCTGAAAATGCTAATGAAATTCAGAAACTGGTAATCCATATATGACAGTTTTGTCGGGTAATTTTTCTCAGTGGACCAATCTATCTGGAACCCAAAATTCACTTCAGATTTCACTTGACTGGAAAGTCTAAGTGTCCCTGGGAAAGCTCAGCATTAAATATCTTAAGATCGTCAGCTGTTTTTGAGAAAAATACTCTTAAAGTAAGGTTTCTGGCTCTTTGTTACAATACTAGACGTATTGCTTGAATCACATTTTTACATATATATATATAAATATAAATATATATATATATAACTCCTGTTGGCTTTAATGAAAAATGACCATAAAGTCTTACAATGTGACTTAGAATAGTTAGTTTAAAATGCTAAGTTCAGCTGCTATGTGATGTATTGCCGATGAAAAGTAGAGATTTGTTGTTCAGCATTTTGTGGAAGAATATGGTTAGGTTGAAAATTTTTTTAGGTTCCCTTGAGCTCAGCCTGGTATCAGCGGAAGTTAACATGAGTCTTAAATGTCTGCAACTAATAGTTTTCCTGTATCCTCATTTGGAAACAAGCCTTTCAGTCCCAAGCCTGTCCCTGGTGAATGTCAATGTTAATTGCCACAGGCAGAAAGGAGGCTCTTGGCGTTAAAAAACGCATGGTGGAAAGGTTCTACAAAATCTCTGTGCTGAATGAAATACCAGCTCAGAAATTGCAAGACACAAGATAATTGATATTTTGACATATAAAATGATGTACTCAAAAATGGAAATCCAGACTACTAGGAAGCAGTCTTCCTAGATAAACGCTATCCATTAGGGCTTACTTATTTTTCTTCTATCTTTCTGGTCCAATTCATTTTGCAGTCTTTCTAAAGACTGACCAATTTAAACAGTGACAGCTAACCTCAATGATATTTTAGTGGGGTGTTTTTAAGAGCTAAAAAGAGGAGAGACTAGGTATGCAGGACCTTTGTTCAGCAGCTCCCCTCTGTCAGCAGCTCCCCTCTGTCAGCTGCTCTCAGCTACATCCTGAGGCCTACTGGTTTTGTTTTTTTTCCTCACCTGATGGATGTCTATTCCCCTGCATATTACTGATGTGTCTATCTGGAAGAGTTTGATTTTATTCTAGTTCATTATCAGATACCTATTTTCTCAATATCCAAATGATTTCCTGGATTTAGGCTTGTTTTTGTTTGGGGTTTTTTAACTAGGTTGTTTAAGGAAGTCCACATGTCAAACCAGTAGTGTTAGAACCAGAAATAACTTGGGATTTCTAAATAACAGCACTCTGTTCTGATTTCTATGAATCCAGAGATACATGCAGATAACAAATAACAAAGACTCATTTCCATTTTTGTTTCTTCAGCCCTGTTCCTAGTCTTCATTGCAGAGCTACAGATTAATACGAGTGTATTTTCTTCTTTTCCTCTTGGTAGTAATAATTATACATTGTCACTTTCACTTCTTGCATGTTACCCCAGGTCTAGTGTTTATACTTTGACACTGCATCTTATATTGGTCTTAGTCTGTAAAAGCCTAGGGGTCGTATTGCTAGTTTAAATTTCAATTAATATTCTCAAACACAGCTAAAAATAGTAGCTGTCATGTTATATTCTTTCCCACCAGGAACCAAATGTCCTCCACTGCCTCTAAACCATAGTTAGTAGGACAATAATCATACACTTTATTTCCCACTGAAAGAAAAGGCAGAGTGCTTTGCTATTTCCTCCATTCCCTAATTGGCATTGCTGTTTATTTGCAGGGGTTTTATATTAGATTCTGTGACTGATATGATAATAGCATAATTCTGCAGATCTGAAAGTTTATAGTTCTATCTAGGATCTCAAAGCACTTAACCCAAAGTAGTTATGAGTTGCTGCCTCTGTGAAATTCTAACAGAAATTAAGCTCCCAGGACAGATTTCTCTTTAGATATAATTATCTTTCGTTTCCATAAAAGAAAAATGAACTTAAGATCATGACAGTAGGGTTCTTATGGTCCATTCAGGCTCAGTGACAAATCTTTTATGTGTAGTTACAGCAAGTGCATTTTAACATTTTGTCACAGCAATGATCTTGTCTCATAGCAGAAAATAGGGTTAGCAGTCTTTGCCTTTATTGTGCAAGGAGAATGAAAAGATGCAGTTGAAAAAGGACAGGGTTGTTTTTTGAAAAACTACTGTACTTTGTTCATTGAATATCTACAAGTCGCAGTATCTGGTGATTTATTTATGCCAAGAGTTTATTTCTTTCTGACGTGGTAGAAGTTAACCCTGACAACCCTGACACCTTGCAGGAAGTGCAACAAAATGTCCCTTTTTTTTGGTTCAAAGTCAAAATGGAAACAGCATATTTATCTGAAACATTTTACTTGGCAATAAACAAAGGAATATTTGACAGCTTTTGGGGGATTTTGATGATTCATTTATATCCATCCTCTAGCAACTTCTGTAAGTACATAATGGATTATTTGAATGGCTTGAGGATTATTTTACATGGTACTTTTTCATTTCCATATATTTATTCTGAGGAAAAAACCCCTTAACCATAGTCTTATCTTCGTGATCTTTCTTTAGAGAGTTGTGAATGTAAAACGAAGATACTCTAATTTTATTAGCATTCCCTGAAAGGCGGTCAAAGGTTTATTGCAATGATGTGTCTGAGTTGGATTGGAAACATTTGAATTTGGACTCATGACTCAGAAGTGGTTTAAACACCTGCAACGTTATGAATTTGAAAGGATCTCTGACTTTAAAGGGCAATTCTGTGCATTTTTTAATGATTACAGAAAGGAAAGATATCTTAAACTGTATACCTATAATCAGTGGAAAGGTGGATGGACTGATAGCCCTGAAAAGTGAAATGCTGTGTTTGTCCATCCAACAAGGGCAGCAATGCCAGCCTGTGTGGAACCAGTGTCTCAGAGCAAAGGAACAAATACCCTGCCTCTGCTCAGGAGCTGAGGAAAACTGTAAGGGAAGAAAGCAGTAGAGGGAATGGGAATAGAAATTTGAAGGCTTTTCTTAAGTTTTTCCTTAACTTACTCTGCACATTTTGTATCTTAAAATTGCACTCAAAAGTGCATCTCTCAAACAATAAAATCTTGTGCTTTATATATTCACATACTCACTTGGCAGTAGTTTAATTCATTGCCACTGTATAGCTCCCCATTAAATAATACAGTACCTGCAGACGTTAGGGATGACTTTTCAACTGCAGCTATTTAGTCAGTAAATCTGATACATCAAAGCCCACGAAATTCAGCTGAAAGGCTCCCATTGACTTCACCAAGATTTGCATTATGCCCTTGAGCAGTTACATGTGCCTACACATACACTCACATGTTGATTAAGGTATTGTTTATGGGCTGTAGGGATAACTTCTGTATAAATTAAAGATATTTTATGCCCTCTAACTCTACTCCTGGACAGGTGAAAGGATCAAGGTTTACTGGCATTTTTGAAGTTCAGAAAAATACTGCAGCCTCTTCAAATGTTTTTCTTCAGGGAACAGCCAAGCATTCAATCAGGCCAGGAAATTCAGGGGTTTAAAACAGCCTAATGCCTATATCTGGCAGTAATCAAAGAAGAGTATTGAAAAAGGAGGGGGGAAAAATAGGGGCTGGGGGGAAGAGAGCGAGAGAAAGGCAGGAGCAGGGGAAGGAGGAGAGGGGGAAATAGATGTGCCTACTGTGGCTTAAAGCACAATAATTTAATTGTCACTATGCAATCAATAAAAATGTAACAGTGTGAAGGGAGCACGACAAACAGATTTGCTTTGTCTTAAATGGTATGTACTAAATGAATGTTCCCCAAACTGAACAAGATTGACTAGTAAATTAGAAGAAAAATTGGTGTTATTTTACATTTTCTGCTTACCTACAGAGAAAGACACTCATTTGCAAGAAGAAAGCTGGAAAATTGCCTCTTTTTCTCTGGCAGCCATTCTTTCAGGTCATCCCAAAGAGAGGCAACAGGCATATTCTAAAGCAATAGTACGATTCAGTAAGCATCCTGGCTTAGGGAATCAAATCAGTGCAGTCACCACATTGACACAAGTGGATTTCATAGGATCAGGTCTTAGAATTTAATGTTCACTTATAAATGCAGAGAAAAATGAGAAATAAGAAGCAGTATAAACCATAACACTGTGCAGATGGAGTTTTACATCCTTACGTAAATATGCTAAAGTTAGCAGGGAACCATGAGACAAATGAGTTCCATCCTAGCAGACACTGAAAACTCAGCCAAACTTTATAATTGGTTCTGATGATGCAGGCAACCTGTAGTAGGCTGGTTTCTACACGAATTTTAAATGAAAATGAACAAATGGTGCATAAAGTGCCATGAAACAACACTACATTCTCCTTTCTATTCCAGCCTCTTATGGGCTTGTGTATTTACAGTAGTGTTTTTACAGTTGAGGCCAAATCCCTTCTTCTGAACATGGTAAATAAAGAAATTAAATGAAAGAACATCTAAACTCAAAACATTTTGGGATATTAGCTATGTATTCTTTTTGCTGTTAGAAATTAATTGTTTTAAAAATAAAGCAAAAAAGTTACACAGACTATGCTACCTTTTGCCTTTTAAAAACTGAATAAACAAGACTTTATTTGTGCTTCATTTGGATTAAATAAGAATTTATTAGCAAGAAGATATAATCTAGACAGAAGAGACTTAATCCTGGAGAAGCTTATTTATTAATACAGAATAAGTAAACATCTTAACCTGTTTGTGTTTATCTTCACTTTTATTTGATTTAGCTCCAAATTCAGAAAGACATTCTAATTCTTTCAATCTGGGAATATCTTTTCTGTCACCACAGTGTTTAACTTTTTTTCTGCTGGACTTAAGTCAGCAACCACAAAGAAACCAATTTTTTTTCTAGAATTCATTTTATAGCATGAATCTGAGCAAACATCCTTCAAACATTATACCCTAGAACACTTGCACTGCACCTGAGCTCTACTAAGTTGAAAAAGAAAGCAAGAGCCATGTGTGGAAGGACCAAAAATTCAAGCCACACTTCTTTAAAAACAAAACAAAACAACCAACCACAAAAATAACGTGATACGTTGACCCATACCACGGTTTTTAAAACAATTGACAGAAGATGAAAGAATTTTTTTTCCTTAGAAAATATTGGGATGTCTTGCCTCTCACATGGCAACCTAAAATACTGTGGAAATTAGTTTTCTCTGGAAATGTCTATCACAAATGAGATTTACTGAGTATTTCTTTTTAAGATGCAGTCACTAATTGTGTTGTTTATAGAAAAAAAAGCATGGTATATGCATTGTGCTGAGAGGCAAGACATTAAAGTATGACTTGAAAACTGCTGGGAAAGATACAAGATGATTGAAGGATTTTTCAACCTGTTTTGGCACCACTACTCATCATTTAGCTTAGTATTTTGAAAAAGCTTTCATGTGAATACTTTTTTTTTAAATAAACTTCTCATGGAGTGAACTGCATTTTGTATTCTTACAGTTCGAAGTCCTGCTTCTAAAATAAAACTAGTATTTATCACCGAAGTCATAGGGAATTCAAAAGTACAAAATAGTGGATTGGGGAATAGTTGGATCATAATATGCATAACAGCCAGGTTTCCCATTCTTGAGGTGAATTCCTTGCATGAGGGAGAATCTGTGTTGGCTACATTTTGTGAATTCTGTTTTCCCTGCAGGAACTGTAAAATGAGCTCTGACCAAAACCATAGCCACTGTTAAGAAATTCTGAAAGTGACAGCTGTTATAGGTAGTTGGAAGACATCTCAGTGTAAGTTTGTTTATAGGACATAGTTCACAAATTTCAAGGCTTCATATGTACATTTCACATTGCATCTGTAAATAAACAAAGTCCAGGACATATATTTAAGGAAAATATATATGTAGATTTGAGTGGTAAAAAATTCTTTTCAGCATCTGCATAAACAATTTGAATAACTCTCCACAGGTAGAGAATCTTAAAATCTCCCTGAAGATGCTAAGTTGTTCACTTGCATGTGAAGTTTATGCAGTGATTCTGAAATGAAATAAATAAGGTCTCTACCACACAACGAAAACACATGTATTTTGAACTGCATATGAAAGTCAACTTCTTTTGTGACAGATGCAGCACATGTACATCTAAAAGAAGGTCTACATTTTTTCAAAAGTATATTGATTTCTGACTAGTGGCATGCTGATTATACTTATACACTGTACATCTATGTATATCTGAAGGCAGAGAATAAGGATAATAGCTACACTATTTTGATGGAAAATAATAAGTATCTTGGTTTGTTTGTATGGTACTATTCTGAATTTATGGCATTAAAAGAGGCTGTAGGCAGGAATGAAACACCAACTGGGATAGTGTATCTCCAGGGACAATAGCCAAGGTCCTTAGGACTGTGAACTAGTCTTTTGAAGTTCCCAAGCTATCTGTCACTAGCCCAAATAACAGGCCTTTTCTTCCAAGGTCAGAACTAAGATCAAAAATATACAGTGATGTTAGAAGTCTTGATTTTCAGGGAAAAAGGTGCTCGAAAGACAAAATATGCCGAAAGACAAACACAGGGTAAATATGTTTATTCTATCAGGGGTTATCCTCAGGATTTGATTAACCTTCAATTTGAATTGAAAGCGTGCAAGTATGAACTAAAATACTGTTTTCTTTTACCTCTGAGACCTAGCTCATGTCAAATGCAGAAGAATGAGCAAAGTTTCTAAGACCTGTTAGAAAAGCATATCCAAGCATGCTCTTGTGTCCCTCCAGAAACATTCAGGCTGATCCTGTGATGAGCCTCCTGGACACTGCAGAATAGGTCAGGGTCAGGTAATGACCCTAAAAGGGCTTCTCTAGATATACTCAAAATACTTTCATATTATGTTACCTGAATTCTATAACCTAATAAAACTATAGAAAGGAGTTAATTGACTTTGAGTATATGAATAATTATGTCTCAAAGAATGTAGGAAATCATCTTGGATGAAAGAGATATCTGTTGTGGAGGTACACATATTGGTTAGATAGAAACCTTTGGAACAGTGCACAATTCCTGACCAGAAAAACTATGCTAAGTACTTTTGCCATGGAGGCTAAAGCACATCATGAGTGTCTCATGAGCAGCCACTCAAAAACAACTAATAATGTAGAAGTTCAGAAGAAGCGGAGAGCAATAACCGTAGCAGCCCAGGCCTTCAAGCTACTCAGTTTATTCGGCTTCCTGTTTCCCTGATCCATCCAAGAGAAAGAAGATGCTTCCCTTATGTCCTCCTGAATTTGGCTATGCATCCCTCTGCCCTTCAGGGAGCAGCATATCTCTACTTTTCTGCATGTCCTGAAATGTGAGGAAGATCTTTCTGCAGATCTTTGATAATGCTCAATAATTCATACTGTCTAGCATTACTGGAATAAAATTGGAATGTGTCATGTTCCCATGGGAAAGACCCTAACTCACTACTGCACTCTGTGAGCTACTGCTCCTCCAGGCCAGCCACGTTCCCCTGGTGCATCCGCTCCTACCAGTGGCTGTCCAAGGCCTTGGGAGCGAGAGGCAAGGAATAATATAAATCATTGACAGCTGCTGGGCTTTCTTACTGCTAAGATCTGTGTCAGACATCACTGTGACGGATGGGGGAATCTATCCAGCAGGAGCTTTCATCCTTCAGGACACAGACAGGAATCCTCTAGGCCAGACTCATGGCTGAAGTCTCTGACAGCAGCAGTGGAGCTGGGTGATAAAGCTGCTCCCATTAGCTTGTGAAGTAGCTCTGGTTTGCATTACTTCAGCCTTCCACATAAGGAAAATCCCAGTGGGAAGATGAGGGAGAGCATGCAGCTGCAGCTTTTGCTTTCCATTTTGGCAATTCCTAGTCCCTGTACGAGCCCCTACACAGCTATGACTGCCAGGACAAATTAGGAGAGGCAAGAGGTGACCTCAGAGGAGATGTTGGGTCTGTCTGACTCTACCCATCCAGCTTTCACAAAGCATGTAGGCAAGCAGTGTTCCCAAGTATCTGGAACCAAACTGAACAAAACTGTGGAAAATGTATTATGGGGAACAATTATGTGCTACTAGAGGATTGGATTAGATGACCTAATGGGAATTTACCATTTGTGATTTCTTTGATTCTTTCATTTACATTTTCAAATGCTTTGGTCTCTGAGGGAGAATAGTGAAAAGGAGTGGACATGATCAAATAATTAGTAACACTGCTCTTTTAACTTTTAGCAGAACATTTTTCAGTTACTGTTTGCCAGATATGTAAAAAATGCCACAGGACTATGTATATTATATAGTGAAATATTAATGCTGGCTGGGAGTGCCAGGCTGATGTTGGAACTAAGTAAAAAACTGTGTACTTGACTGTGCCAGTGAAAGCCAAGATGACAGGTTTTATTTTAATTTAATAAAATCTGAAGGTAGTACTGTGGAAATCTGGCCAAGGCTGTCTGGCAGGCTGCCTTGAAGGGAGTCATTCCTTTTTACTTTATTAAGTTCACCATTTTCCTCCATTTAACATAAAAAAAGTAATTTCCCAAATAGCAGGATTCCTTAGTTGTTTTATCTTGCTCATCTAGCATCCACATTTTATAAAGCATTTCATTGAAATTAGGGTGCCTAAAACTCGCAGCATGATCAATCTGCATTTTACTGAGTTTTCTTTCGTAAATTCAATATGATACTGAAAGTCAGAAGCACCATTTACATACACACCACTATGGAGAGGTGAATGGAGAGCAGTAAATACTCTTGAGACCTTGAGGGGACATTTATAAAAATGCAGGGTTTAAGATTTGTTTTTTCTTTTCCTTCTGTAATATTGTCGGGACAGGAGACTACCTATCAAATTGAAGGGTGAATTAAGAACCATTTGTTGCAAACCAGTCTTCTAATCAACTATTCAGTAAATATCCATTTTTAGCTATTAAATCAGCAGTACAAATCAGCAGGAATATTAATCCAGAATAATCAAGGCCAGACTAAGCAAGTTTTAGTGTTCTGACCCTCTTTGTTTTATTTCACCTGACAAAAGACTTATGGCACCCTCCCACCCCATGATGCTGATGCTACTCATAATCTTGTCCCAGAGAATTACAGCTTTCTGTAATTCTCAACTGTATTACAGACTTATTTTCTCTAAGTAGGCAGTTTCTATTCTACCTCATGCCCATAACATTCACCCCAATATCTGCTGTAATAAGCTTCCCATCCTAGAATATATGTTTTCCTTCTGAGATTGCAGATAGGAGCATTGTTTCCCTTAAGGAAAGTCATACGAATGCACCTAAGAAAGTCCTCCTCTCTTTCCAAATGCTTTATTGTAGCAAGTCTTATGAACCATATAGCCAGTTAAACATTTGGACAAGACTTATTCCTAAACCTGTCTCACAGACCTTTACATCATCCCATCATCCTTTTTTTTTTAATATCTTTGGAAAATCCGCGCTCATAAGGCAGTATCCAAATGCCTTATACTTATCTGACCCCGGAGGAAAGTGATTAATTGTGGTCCTCATTCAAGTGGGCTCTCTTGGTTGGAAAGTTTAGTATTCCACAAAAGCATAAAAAAGAAAGTGCAATGGCATTTGCAAAGTCTGTGGACAATTCCTAGCAACAGATGAGGAGGAAGTAAGCCTGCACTCTGCAGCCTAGAGTATTGCTCCAGTCACTTGTTTGGCAGCTGTAGTAAATTGAGTAACTGGAAAGGCTGAATCAATTTGTTCATTCTGTGAATTCATTAAGCCTCAGAAGACAGCCTTTGGGCAGGGTCCTCAGTCTGTGAGGTTTGATATGTTTATTCATATTAATGGATTCACCAATGGCGAGCAATTTTACTACTCATTGCAATTGTTTGTAATAAAAAATAATGTGCTTCCTCAGATCTTTCACTTTGTTTCAGTTAGCCAGAATGTGTGAATTTAATAACCATTTACAACATTGATTCCAATCTGGATGAAAACCCTTACAACCAAAATTGAGCCATTGTGTGGCATTATCTCTCTGACATCAGGATACATGCTGTATTGAGACTTGCACTGCTTCATAGCCAACATTATGGGATGACATAACGAAAATTGAATAAGGAACAGACTTCTTGTAATTAAATTGCAGCTATCAGTGTGAATGCCATCTATCTAATACACAGCACACAAAGTGAATGGAAGCATGCAAACGTGTTTGTAATGTTTACAGCCAAACCAATTAAGTCTTCAGGTTCCCTATTAGCAGCAATATCACTCATCTGTTCAAGCCATCAGCAACTTCCTTTGGTGTTCTGTATTCCGACTGCACACAAGACAGGACTCTCTATCTGGTTTTGCCCATATCACCTAGCAGCAAATGATTCCAAAGACAAGTTAATTCCTTCATGTCTAAATTTTAATTATTATGCTTTCCAGTAATTTTAAGAAAATAGACCCTTAGTCAGTATAAATTGTCATAACTTTGCTGATGTCAGGAACAATTCCTAGTATCTGAGAACTTGGCCCAAGGCCACAACTTTTAAATTACAAGTTTAGATGAATGCAACCACAGTTCAAGAACAGATAAGAAAATACTAAGCTTAATTAAGTGAAAACAACATGTTTCACATACATTAGGATTTGAACATTATACAGTTCATTAGTAACAACAAAGTGATACAGATCCTCCATCACTATGGTCAAAATCCAGCCTATATAAAAAGCAAAATATTTTCTACTATAATGAGAGCATTTATGATAGTTGTCTCCTTCTGTTCTTCCCCCACAATTGAATAAAAAGGGCTACCACAAGCAGCCCAATGAAAGATGCCAAATTAATATAAATTACTTTCTTCAAATACTTGGAAAGGATAAGAAATATCAAGATAACACTGAAAAGAAAATAGATACAACTTTTGATAATGCTTGAGTACTTGATCTGATCAAGACTACCCAGGCTGAAAGGATCATTTTTGCTTTGTGGATTTGTGAGAAGTCAAGGTAGGTATTTTGTACACCCTGACTGTGAAAGACAATCCATAGTGATGTTTAACATTCTGACTGGCATACACTTACTGTGAGAAGTAGTAGTTTCCCATCTGAAATCTTCAATGCCTAATACTTTCACCTTGAAATAAAAATAATATTATTGAATTCTAGTACTTAGAATAGTTTTAAATAGCTGGACTCTAGGATGTGGAAACCAGACCTTCGTCTATTTCAATCAGTGCTGAGACGTGTTAAAAGCAACCATTTTCATACAAGGCAAAACAAGAACCTTGATGAAATTTCTACACACTTAGGGAAAAAATTCCTAGACTCAGTTTTCAATTTGCGTCATATAACTGAACACAAATATATATTGTAGCTATCCAATTCAGATATTCCACTTAGCAGTTAGCCTAGCTGAAGGAAAGGAGTAACCTGATTATTTTTGTTTTCCTTTTATACTTTGATCATATTTCAAATTGAACCTTAATAAGAATGATTTTTCAGCACCGATGATCTCCAAATTATCTATGATCAATTTATTTCAAAATGTGAAAGTCACAAAAATTGGAACTTCGTAATTAAACTACTGGAATTATTTTCTTTAAAATATCTTGTAGGTTTGATTGCAATAAAATAACTAGGATATTTTTCCAAATCTGCTACAAATTGTACATTTCAGGAAACGGATCTGACAAGCAATTTTATTGCTTGTTTCTGCAATGTAAAATTGTCTGGTCTATCCATTGTTAAATTAAAAATTTATTCTTGCATGAGTAAACTATACTGGTAGATACTTAGAGGATGACAGCCAAAAAGGGAGACCCTGCAAAAATGTTAGTCACATGGAAGTTTATTTTACACAATTCAATAAATGTGGATCAAGTTAAACAGTTTGGAAAACAACATTGAATTGCCCAGTGCGTCAATACATAACTACTTTCTAGTGCACAGAAAATTTAACTGATATACTCACGGACAGTTCCAGTCATATCAGAATATTCAGAATATTAAAGTTTCCTTAAGAATGAGTAGTTATCTGAGAAAAAAAGAAAAATGGAGGCATTACATCCTTCATATCTGCTGTTTTCCTTTATTAGTTCCTGTATCTAGAAATAATTTTATTTATTTCTCTATATACCCAATAAGGAGTCTGTTCATTTCTCCCATCCTTACTTCACTACCTTTACTTCACACTTCATATATCATCAAAGCCAATGTGACCTTTTGAGACTGGGAATATTCATGATGAAAAAATGAGAATCTTCTATAAAGATTCTTTAAAGGTTTTGAGTTTTTGTTAATATTGTGTATATTATTTCAACCCACTACAAATGAGTTCCACATTAATCATAAATTTCAATCTTTGATAAACATTATGTTTTAATGAACTAATAAGAATGTTTGAGTTATATATAGAGCAGAAAGAATGTGACATGTATTTAATGGTTGTTGTTGTGGCATGTTCCCAAGTGTTTTCGGTAAAATGTAAGAACCACGTTGTAAACTGTTTTGCCTGAGGAGCCTTATTAAACTCAAATGATTCAAAAGTGTATATATGATGTGTCTGAGTTGGATACTTTAGCCAATATAGCAATAGGAGCACGACCATGTGCTGCTGTAGACATTCATTACTCCATGTTAATGTGAGGTCTTCAGCTGCAATAGCTCATTTGTCCTGCTAGTGAGGAACCTGTTCTTGAACAGAAGCAGAGGCAGACCTCTTTTTCTAGTCCAGGCTAAGGAAAGCTTCATCAGACTTCAATAGTTATTCCAAACTATCCTCACTATGAGCTTGATTTTACTTAAAACCTGTATAAATTTACTGTTATCCATATGGAACAAGCACCACTGAGAAAAATGGGCAATTCTACCCTAGTGTTATCTTTGGATATGCTAAGCCGATTTTCCAGCTGGTGCAAGTTAAGTTATGGCAGTTATATTAAATGATGCCAATATACACTAATTTAGAATGAGTTCCTTCGTCATTAACATGGGTATTTTAGGAAACTAATTTAGAACCATACATTATGTAGAGTCTCTTCTCTACTCATCGTCTCCCATCTGATATTTGATTAGGAAATCAATTTCCCTTTATTAAAAAAAAAAGAGATCAACCCACCCACCTCCTTTTACCCTCAACATCCTCCAGATGCAGAATGCCACCTGGATTAGCAGATTGATTTATTGATAATAAACACATTGATCTTCTTTGCCCTTCTCCAAACTATAATTTCTCTATCTTTAGTTTCTTCTTCCACAAGAATTTTTAGTATTAGCTCCTCTCTACTAGTGACACCATTCTTGTAAATGCATTCTTCAAAGATTCATCTTCAGTTTTTTCAGTGTCAATGCTTCCAAATGTCTTCCTAGCATGCAGCAAGACATAAGTGCTCATGATGATGTAAGCAGAAGTCTCCCTGCTTGCTGAAGTGCTAAAATAAAAAGGTCAGTGCAGGAGTAGATATGATCCATCCATAGACTTTATGGGACACATCTGAAAGGGCAGAATTAGTCTAAAATAGAATGTCTGGGACATATCTCAAGGCAGCTGCATTGATAAATTGTTCTGTAGGTTGGTTTACTTGGTTGGAAGAGATGTTATGTTACACATCCAGCCAGGTGTTACTAACTGATAATGATATCAGAAAAAATTGCTGGAAATTTACTTTATTACAAAAATCCCACACAACCCTGTAAAACCAAGGTCGAAGACAATGAATGAAATTTAGACACTCCATTAAAAAGACACTCTATACACAAAACACCTAATATTTCAAAATGTTATGTTTTCAATGCTGATCATCATGATTAAACATCCATATCTCTGTAGCACCTAGAGATCAGTTGGGTTACAATTCTAGTTGTGGTACGAAGCGACCGTCCCTTGACAAAGACCTAAATCAAGGGCTGTTGCATAGCAATTTCTGAGATTTCATGATGTGCTTTCACTATGCATGGGAACTGAGGGAGATCAAGAGAATGGCACTAAAACAAAATGTCCACTGATAATGTCTGGAATAACAGCAGGGAATGTGGGGGTCCTAGATGGGGTGGTGTTATTGCCATACTCCTTCTTACCAGTGTGGTCATCCTCTGACCCTTTTCTAGCTATTGTCTTGTACTGCCAGAGTGATGTAAAGGCATGACAGTGAGTCCTTGAGAAGAATAGGAAGGGCACTGATCTCTTCTCCGCAGAAACCACTGATCTTGTCTCTGTGGTGACCAGTGACAGGACCTGAAGGAATGACCTGAAGCTGTGTCAGGGGAGGTTTGGGTTGGTTATTAGAAAAGAGTTCTTAATCCAGTGGTTGGGCACTGGAACGGGCTCCCCAGGGAAGTGGTCACAGCACCAGTCTGACAGAGTTCAAGGAGAATTTGGACAATGTTCTCAGGCACATGGTGTGATTCTCCTGTGCAGGGCCAGGAATTGAGCTCGATGATCTTTATGGGTCCCTTCCAACCTGAGATATACTCTATATTCTATATCTATGATCCTTGTGAGTCTCTTCCAACTCAGGATATGCTATGATTCTATGATTTTAAATTTTTCCTATGTACAAACTCAAATAACTCAAAATCATGACTTTTCCAAACTTCTCAATTTGTTTTTTCTTGTGCTGAAGTTAAACTTTGCAGTAATAGCGAATCTGAAGTTAAACTTGAACTGCCATGGTGAACTGCCTTCAGCATATAGTAAGTGCTTTTGTAAACAAGGAAATGTTTTTCCTCTATTTTATTTTTATTTTTCCTCTATTTTCCTGAGGACAGCAAATCTGGCAGAGTCACTATCTCATGTTATTTAATTTGAATAGAAAGATTACTATCTTCATTATAAAAGGCTATGCTCTTTGGCAATATGACATTACAATGTGAATTAAGCATGTGCTTAATGGCTTTCCTAAACAGCATTTATTCCTGAGTGAGAGTCAATGTGTTTTCCCATTTGTGATATGAGATGCAGATTTGCAGATTTGGTTTTCAGATTTGGTATCAGTTTTGAGCAATTTTGAGATGAAAAGCATTGCAGATTTTAAAAGTCTATGATGTCATTTTTCATAGCAGATTAACAACAACAAGCATCATGGCACAGAGGAACGAGATTGCTGAACAGGAAAGAAGGTAAATGTTTAGGTTGAACAAGTGAGGGTAAGGTAGGTGATGTGACAGTATTCCCTCAGTACAAGACCGTTTAGAGCATCAGTTAAGGAACACAAGTTTCAGACACTAGAAGATCACAACTGAAATTAAAATTAAAAAATTAAAAAAAGTATAGAAACAAAATTGTCAATGAAATGGGATGCACAGCACTTCAGAAATATACACTTGCATTCTCGCAGACAGAAGACAGAAGAGAAAACATATGTTTTAACACCAACTCTCTTATTCTGAGACGTATCATCATGTAGAAATGTGGTAATTTTTCCCCCTGGGATTCATGTAGATGAGATTTTAGTTTCCAGAATATTTACATAGAATATTCTTTAATAATGTACTTGTTCTGAATCAAATCATTACATTGTATGTGCTGTCTCATAGCATGAGATAACTCACTGATGTAAACATTCAATATAGTTTTTTATTCATTCTCAACATATTTGATTTCAGTCTTGATTTCAGGTAATATTTCTAGCATTTGATATCATCTTTACTGCTCCAAAAACGAATTCCATAAGTATCTCTAAAATTCAAGCCGTAATTTCACTTAGGAAATTTTGAAAACATCTCTGTTACCACTTGCAGACACACACATATGCACACACACATACACAAAGAAGTACTGTAAAAAATATATTTCACATCAGTGAGTGCATGGAAGTCAGATATTTTTAGCAGAGTGAACCTTTCCGCGATGCAGAACCCTTATTCTGATCCTTTTATAATAATCATAGGTTGTTCAGCTGATAACAGTAAGAAGTTCTAAAGATTCAGGAAATTCTGATCAAACAATAATTTACCTTCAAAAATTACTGTGACTGGGAGTTGCATGTCTGCTCAACCTGGAATTCTTCTTTTTCTAATACCTCCAGTGCTCTTGCTAATAATCTTAAGATTCTTTGCCTTTCTTCGATCCAAACCTCTTGTTCCATATTGATCTACAAGACAGTATTTATTAACATGTTTGCATCTACGGCAGTGTGTCAGCAGAAATCTCTTTGTCACTAGAGGGCAGCCAGCATCTTCTGGAGAGCCAAGAGAGCTCATCATGGAAATCAAGTTCTGACAGTAGTCGCAGAGGACATGATTCTGGATCAGTGGGCTGTGTCTCAGCTGTACTAATTTTCAATAGAAGTAATTAGCAGCATTCTGGGATTTTATCTGAGAATCAAATTATGGCTGGCTGGCTCTTTCAAAGGCAAAGTACAAAGATGTGTGAGTGTGGACTTACCAATGACTTTAAGAACCAAAATTTGGAGGTTAATGATGCTATAGAGCCAAAAAGTCCTCCTCCATTTTCAAGTGAAGGAAATTTTAGAGCAGGTTGGTGGAATGGGAGCATTAAAGGTGGTCAGAATATTCCTGGAAGCCCAGTCCCATCTTATGTCTCCTATATAATGGACAAATAGAGAATAGTGTTTGCTGTGTTTGCTGCTGAGCGCCTTTTGCTGACCATAAGTGGGTATAAGCTGGTGAATGAGGCAGAGAAGAGACCAAGTTTAGCTCTGAAACTCTCACACCCTCTCTGGTATCTGGCATCAAGACAGAAGTTCATCTTGACCCTCGCTGGGGAACTGATTGGCACCCAAGTAAGTACCCAGGCTTTCCTCTTGCCCAAAGCTTCACACTGACTGTGGGCAGCTCCCGCAGTTTGATGCTTACAAAAATCCTGCATAACTAAGAGAGGAGTCTCATGGTCTCCTTAATTCTTTTCAAACTGTACATTTCCTTCAGTGTATCTGTACAAAACAATCCTCAGTTTTTCATGCTCCTGCTGCCTAGTTAGAAACTTATGCTTACAACTCTCTTGCTTTGCACTACTGACAATTTTTTTTTTTTTACATTACAATCATATTGCAAGGTATTAAATAGTTTTACTGCTATATGCTGTGTCAGGCTGCTCACACTCCATCCCAGATGCACAAGTATGTGCACGAACAACAGAGGACTTGACAAGATAAATAATGGTACATGCCTGCACATGAGAGACCAAAATTAAATTTGTGTCACATCAGAATTGGGCTCGGCTAATCGGAAAATCTACTTTAAACTCTCATTAAGATAAACTTCTGAACATCTAAAATATACATCACCTTTCTATACCCAGCAATAAGCAAGGCTTGAAATTTTTACATCTTGTGAAATAAGGACTAAATATATTTAAAATTAGTAAAGCAGGCTGAAGTGAAAGGAGAAAAATCAGCATATCATATACACATACATATATATGTAAGTAAGGTCCTTGCAAAGAGGATGATCCCATGTGTTGTTTTTCTTTCTTCATGAAGACAGCCTAATGGAGTATATCATACTGAAAATTAACACATGCTAAAATGGTTGGACTAGGATAGAGTGAGATGCAGCAATTTCAGAGAAAGAGGCAGTATTTGGTTTTGTATTCTTGCCAGTGAAATTAGTCAGGAACTAATCAGCATTTCATCTGTGTGGAAATGGGGAGGGAGAGGTGATTTTGCACCCTTCTCACATTCTGCATTTCCTGCCCTTGATATGCAGTCAGTCTGGAGACAGAGCCATAACCAGTGTCAGACACCTCTGCAGTTCTCTAGAATAGTGGGAGAATAAGGGTCCCAACAGTTGACATAAGAACAACTTTCCTTGTGTAGGAAAATACAAGCTTCATTGAGACCTTGACTCCACAGTTTGAGTTCCAAGCCTCGCCTCCAGAGCAGCCCTGGGTCCAAAGGGTAGCCTTTGCTGTGCAGCTTTGGTGGGCACAAGTCTTCCAGAGCAGCCAAGAAGAAGGCACAGTTTTCCTTCGGGCATTTTTGTGACAAGCTCTTATCTCCCCATATCTGCACAAGCAACTTTCTCCTGGGAATAGGGCGGCAGGGAAGAAGTCCCAGCACTGGAGCAGCACACAGACATGCACACTCTTTCACTTTTAGAAGGACAGAGCCCTACCCTTCCACCCAGGCACAGCTCCTTTATGCCAAACCCTGACGTTAATTCCTGACACACTTCAAAGTCCTGGAGAAGAGCAGAGGAATACTTCTATGGCAATAACCAGTAAGTCAAAGGAAGAGTTATTTCAATTGCTTGGAGAATACTGCAGGAGTGAAGGGTAAAGTCCTACTGCCTTAAAAGAAAAGCACAAAGAAAGAACTTGATTAATAATTTAACTGACAAGAATGTGAAAGAAATTTTCATGTATTTGTCTGTGATGCTATGGAGTGGGTTCCAGCACTGAGAGGTTCCTGATTAGGGAAAAATATCTCTCTTTGGGAGCAAGAGGAAAAGGTTTCACATTAAGTTTTCCCATTGCAGGAAAATAAATATTTTTAGGCTCCGTGGCATAATATTCTTTTATTCTTGTGTATTCTTTTATTCTTTTTTTTAAATTGATACATTATTTAACCATTTTTTTATTATTCTAGAGTTTCACATGTGTCTTTTCATACACTGAAAACTCAGCACTTAATACATAATATAAAAGCATGAAAAAGCATGCTTGAGGGTTTTATTTTTTAATGTGAATCAAGTCTCACATGTAATGATAAAAAGTAGGGTTAGGAAGTTATTGCATTTTCTATCCAACTGTCAATAAAAAATTGAGAGAGTTTTATTGTATCTATAATAAGGAAATGTGAGCAATTCACAGTAATTTCTGTATGAAATCTTTACTTCTGTTTTTGTTTTGTTTTGTTTTATACTTCAGTGCTGTCTAGGTTAAAAGAAACACAAACAAATATTTCGAATAGTTATGTCCAGATGCTTCATAACATTTCATTGTCTTCTAATAGAAAAATGTGCTTAAAAAACAGATTTCAAAGTGAAGTAACAACCAATGTGTGTTTTATTACAACATCATAATGACTTCTTAGTTTTGTTTTTAATCCTTCCACTCAACCAATAAAGTAATTCAAACAAAGAAAAACCCTTAAATATGAGCCTCTATTGGTTTCAAAACCACGTGACCCTCTAGACTGGCACCAAAATATGAATTAGAGGCTTATGATAAATTAAAAAATCAATGAAGTATATTTTAAATGCATTTCATAAAATTTAATTTACACATGTATTAGAGATGGGCATAGCCTTTCCAAAAATTCTTTGGGCAGCTGAAAAATACAATACATTCCTACTTGCCTGTTATGTAAATGAACCTTCCTATTTATTTTTACTAATTGCAGACTAGATGCAGCTGTCTACATTTTAATCTTTTTCCTGTCCCAGAGACATTATCAAATTATTAGTGAATGCCTTCCTCTCTTGATGGAGATAGAAAAATAATAATACTATAAGTTACATGAATATTTGTGCTAAATATTTTTAAGCTGGTTCATTGTGGGACTTAGTATGTAACAATTGTTGCCCTTGAAAATACTCATCTAACTTTAAGGTGACAAGCTTTAGTGACTGACATAAGATTTTAAGTTAAAGCATGTATGGACATTGACTCAAGATCTTTGGAGTTTTGTTTAGTTCCAAATGGTAAAATCATTTTTTCTTTTAATATGACCAGGAACTGAAGTGCACTTAATTTGGAAAAAAGGTTTGGCTTTTTTCTTTTTTTTTTTTTTTAACTAATATTCAATTATGTTTACACATAAATATGTTTAGAGGCACTATTGGTACAACTACAATAGGAATTCAGACTCCTGAGACAGAATAAACACAATTTCACATACAGGACGAAGATGGTATGATGCTCTTAGCTCAGAGGGTTTTGAAGTGTATCCTAGTGCAATGTTTCAGTTTGGGTCAGTTAGAAGAAAAAAATGTTGTTATTAATATATGCCTGGTAAAAACTAACATTGCTCTTGGCAGTCAAAGAATAAAAGGATTTAATGAACAAAAAAGTCTTTAAAATGTAAGTCTGTTCTATGAACTTCATATTCTTATATGATACTAACTTTAAAAGTAATTTTAGAGATAAGATCTTTATCAAGTGAGATGTTGTACTTGCTCTCACATACTACAAATAGCTATATAGCCAAATAAGCATCACATTGCATTATCACATAGATTTCTTCTGTTTTTCAAGTGGTCAGCGTTTTGTGGTAGCATTAATAGTTATTACGGATTTAAATGGGTACTCTCTGTCTGTAACTGATCGACAAGATCAATAATTTTAAGATCAAATACTAACAGCAGTCTGTTTTTTTCTTTAATCACTGTCTTTTTGTTTTATACCCATGCCTACAGCAAGATCCTGTTTTCTGTATGTAGCCAGAGCTTCCTGCTGTGTGCTGTCGAAAGAATGAGAAGACAAGATGGAGAATCAATTTAAGAAAAAAGCTTTAGTTGACAAAGCTTTGCTGTAGATCAATGGAGTCTAGTTAAAATATCTTTGGGAGCAGAGATTTTACAATCACTAGCTTGGACATAATCAGTTTGGCTTTCCCTATTCCATTCATACAGTATTTTGCCAGATGAAAAAAAAAAAAAAGTATGCAAATACCAGACAGTTGAATGCTTTTTGGCTTTGTTGTGGAACAGTAAAAGCAGCTTTAAAATATATTTTCTTGATATACACAAAATCTAGGCCTTTATTAAACTTGTTCTTTTAAAAGAGACAGTATTTACTTAAGAGTGATCTTCGTTACAGCAGAGCAGGCAACAGTTTACCCACGGAGAGATGGAATAGCATCCAATTCACAACCTGCTACTTAGGGGACTTTTTTTTCATTGACTCGTTTAGTCTTTTATCACTTATTTGTTCAAACAGGTTTCGTAGCAAACACAGGATGTGCACAGACTGATATAAAGCACAGGTCTTCCCTAGCAGATTTACCCTTATATCTGACATTTATTTAATTGGGTTTCAATAAATTTGCACACCAGCAGTAATTAGTAGTTCCGAAATTCCTAATGAATTAGATCGAAAATACTACGTAACTCTTTTGCTTAAATACACATTTAGGATGGTTTAGAAACAATCCAATCACTTTCATGTATGCTGTTAAATCATTCAGGACAACACTCTCAGGCACATGGTGTGACTCCTGGGGATGCCCTACATAGGGCTAAGTGTGGGTCCCTTCCAACTCAGCACATTCTGTAATTCTGTGGTTCCTCACTGAAAAAAAATCACAAAACATTTCAGCTCTATCACCTAAACAAGAAATGTGCACTTAAATTACTTCAAAACAAATCAACTCTGCAGCTGGTTTGAAAAATGAGTGGTTTGGTACTGTGCTTACTGAACTTTCAAGTAAGTGTATAGTAGACACAAAGCCCACTACACTGAACATGTCTTTCTTAGATGCTTAGGAATTATATCTGGATTAAAATATTGTCTATACATTTTACCTGTGGAGAAGTTTGTGATTCAAAGTGTGACATATTCAAAAAGGAGCAAGAGAAATGGATTTTTAAGAAATAAGAAAAGAAAATAAAATAGATATTGTATGCATAAAAGCATTGCTAAATTCTGGAAAGATTTCCAGAAGCAACTGGTAATTTAAAGACTGTTCATTGTGGAGTAGAAAATAAGAGAGAATTTAAAGGGGTCCAATTCACAGGAAGATGAGGCTGTTCTCCTTCTGAAAATCAATCCCTTAGAAGAGATTTTTTCAAAGTTGGGTCTCTAAAATTGCTAATCCTTCCCACAACCTTGTCTAGCAGTTAGCATCAATCACTGCAGTCTGTATCCCATTGGTCTCAGTCTGCTACAGAGTTTACTGCGTCTGTGGGAATTTTGACTTTTGAATGAAAAAGGATGCTGTGGACTCCTAAATACTGGGTTTCTGGCATAATGTGTTACTTCAGACTCAGTTCTGTTTCTGTAAATATAAGGGCATTGATAGTTAAACGGCCTCCGCATTTAAAGTGAGCATCTGTAATTCCACTGAAAAGGCAATTAAAATTTTAGGAGGATGTCAAAACACGGGAAGTGTAAGTATTTATACAGAAAATGTTTTCCCTATTTGCATGAGTTGTTTCACTTCAGTAATGTTAATAAGCAAAACTGAACTACTGTGATTGAATGGGCCAGAATATGCCTACGTGTGTGTGCATAGATTTGTATGTACGAGTGCAAAAGCAGTTACAGGTTATTTTTAACTTTTTTATGTCCTTAGAGTGATCATGACTCACCTGGAGTTCTCTGTACATACTTTATCTCAAACCTATCTATATGGCTTGGAGCAAACTAAAACAGAGGCAGTGAGATGTCATGCAAACATATTGTGTTGGCACCCGGGAGTGCCTGCAACTCTATCATTTTATATCGGCAAATTATCAAACCATTCTCTGCCTTCCTGCATCAGCTTCATTTGGATCAAGCAGCCGACTTAATTGTTACCAACCTCCTTGGAAAAACATGTGTTATATCCAAGAAAAATCATTTATCTCTACACAATATGACTTTTTTTTTTCTAATGCAGGACATAGAGCAATAAGAATCAAGCCCACTTGCACTAGGTTTTATTACTGAAAACACAAGTGGGATTCTGCCTCTAGGTGGGCTGTAGATCTTTACTCATTTTAATACTGAATGCAAATATCACCATGAGGGAAACCTCTGGGTTTCCTCCTTATATAGGAAGGTCTCACTGAGCGCACATTTACAGAACTGCACATGTATAAAATAGGTATTATGAGCAATATTTCTCTTACGACATGAAACCAAACAGCGAAAAGAAGTGCATACAAAAATATCATGAAACCCTTGGTGTTTTGGTCTTCACACTGCCAAAAGGTTTTCTGCAGAACTAGAGATTCATTAAAAATAGAGTCACTAGCAATTTCTTTGACAAAGAGTCTCTCCTGCATAAGTTAATGATGCACACTTGTATGCTTTAAGCCTGTCCTCCAGGAACAGTAGAAGGAGCCTGCAAGCCACACAGCATAGAAGTAAAAGTAAAGGTGCAAACTATATCCCCCATTCATCTTAATGATGTGTTAACTTCTAATCCTAGTTGGGACCATTAAAATACTGGATTCTTTATGTGGAGCTGTTGAAGAGCTGCCTTAACCCTTGCATTTCCTTGGCATCAGATCTCTTAGTGTGCTTGTTCATTACACAGCATACATTATTATTATCATTATTGTTACTATATAATATACATAAGTAAAGCCTTGAGTGAAAAAGTGAGCTATGAGTTAAATAAATTGTCTTCTTCAAGATAGCAGTTTTAATAAATTGCGAAGGAACTTCCTGAGGAATCGAGGGGTAGTGTTCTGATAAAGCAGTGAATTGGGAATTTTAGATGCTTTACTTGCTGGTGGATATAAAGCTCTGAATATGACCTTGGGAAGGTCACCTGCTCCCTCCTTACCCTCATTTGAGACTATGCTCATAACAAAAAGAATGAGAATAAGAAGGACTCCACCACAATTTACAAGTGTGGTGTGGGGAAAAATGAGGCTCTAAGCAGCTGATGAATGCTGAAGAAAAGAGCTTAGATAAGATAAATCATTAAAATGTAATCATTTAAGTAATTTTAAGGTGCAATTGGTAAAAGAATATAAAAGTCTTTAAAAGCAGAGAGGTGAAATAATCTGAATTACATAAATTAGTTCTGTATATTTGTGGGTTAAATATGAAGTACTCCCTTATGCACAAATGTTCCCTGGATCAAGGCCATCAGGATCTATATAAATACAAGACAAATTCTTCAGTAGTACAGATAAGAAAATATCAGATGGTGACCTCTCCTCATGACCTTAAACCAAGAAAATCCATTGAGTCTTGAACAGCATTATGAAACAAAAATTCAAAGCAACTTTTGTGTAATTCCAATCAGAAAACATCATTAAGATTTAGACAAATAGTTTCAAAGAATTGATCTTTCTCCTTTCTAGCAATCTGCTTCAGCCCCCAGTTCAAGCGAAAATCCATGTAAACCTTGTGAGTTGAGATCGTTAGATTAAAATTGGCAATGCACCCCTCCAAACCAGGGCTCTGAAAAAAGCACACCCCACATGTATTATACATCCCCTAACTAAGAATGAGGACATAGCTGGGGAGCAGCAACTAGCTCAGTTGGTTATAGCCTTGTGCTAATAACACCAAGGTTGTGAGTTTGATCCCTGTACGGGCCATTTGCCTAAAGTTGGACTTGATGATCTTTGAGGGTCCCTTCCAACTCAGAATATTTTGTGAAACCTGTGAAATAGGTAACAGAGAGTGGGGAAACTTAGAGGTAAATGCTGGAGAATTCTGCAAGTGAGTGTTGAAAAAAAGAGTTATAGGTTCAATGTTTTACGCAGTTAATGTGGTTTGGATATCTAGCTTTGAAAGCCTGTTTGCAAATACAGATTTCAAAGGAACGAAAGCGTCTTGGTCTGATCCATCTTCTGCAAGGAATAACATCAGCTACTTATATGTCTAAACTTTGTCCTCCATTACCCAAACTTTTGTTTCATCTGACTTTATGGTTTTCTGAGTGGCTTGGACATCTCATTTAGCTGGCTGCTTTCAATTTCATCCATAAGGACTCAATTCCCTCTGAGCATGTTATAACTGAGATTTGATACTCAACTTGTGTGTGACAATCCCACGAGTGAGAGCAATCTCCATGCAAATTTTGGTCTGCATATATGTGCAAGCATGAACAGTTCAGTTGTTTCTTCCTCTGGTAAATAAAGTCATCACATGGAAAGAGTACTCTACTTATAAGTCCCCATCCTTAATTAGAAAAAAAACCCATAGGATTTTTTCTTTGAATCTGGTCTTCCTTGCCTCATTAGGTCTGATGGGCTACACAGAGATTATTTTTAACCTGTGTTACTTAGTATGTGTCCCTTTATTCCGTTTTTTCTTTGAACTTCCTATGTTCTTCTGCATAAAAGTAAGATTTTTCATTCATCGTTAAGAATGTCCAGTCATGACGTGGGTTGAAATCCTCAAAAAATTTTTTCAGGCTGCACAGTTGGAGGAAACTTCCTTAGCTGCACATATTGATTATGACTTTATTATTTCAGGGATCTACTGAAATTTTCTACTGTTATCATACTTTTCACAGCCTGGCTTATTAATCCTCTTTTAGGTAATAGTCACACTTGGGCTGGCCCCCATTACTGTCACACAGGACGAACTCCACAAAGTAAAAAAAGTTGGACATTTAATTACTGGTATAAATAAAACTGGGAACAGTTCTTGAGTTCCACTGTTCCTTGGGCACCTAATTATTTCCCACAAAGCTGTTGTGATTTCCTGGGGGGTGCAAGAGTAATCTTTGTCATCTGGAAGATTTTGAATCAAACCTTATTCACCTGAACAACGTCATACACATTTGGAAATGTCTTTCTCCTTCCAGATACTCACATCTTGGTAGGGTATGAATATTAAACTGTGGTGGCAGAGGTTTCATTTTGTCCGATATATCTGTTCCTTTTAACTTTCTCCTGCTTGATATGTTCCTTAATATGTGTGTTTTTCTTGGGCTCACTGAAAAATGGCATTTTCATTATTACTTACTAATCATGGTTGAGCATCCTATCACACTTCAGCAGCTAAGTTTAAGTCTAAAGTACTTAAATTATAATAACCCACCAACTTCTAGTGAGAAAATAATGAAATAATAAACCGTTTACTCATTTTGAAGGATCTGGTGTAAAACCAGCATGAACGTTTCTAGGGTAAGCAACCATTCTTACTTGGAGTGGCATTCATGCTGTATTTGCTGTATTTGATCATATGGCCAAATATAAACCATGCTTTAAAGGCAACATGAGTGGTTGAGGTTGGTATTTTATGTCTTGGGGTGCTCTCAAGGAAGAGAAATCCTGTGGAAGGCAAGAAGTGCAACCTGGTCTGTCTCTGTGTTACTGATTTCTCCTGGATGTATTTAAACACTTGAAAGCCTTTTGATGAGATTTTGTTTAAGTAAAAAAAAAAAGAAAAGTTATTGTTTTTCTTTACTCACCCCTCAGTATGAAGACAATGCTCAGCTCTCCTTTGTAACTAATTTTGTGATGGCTGTGATTTTAATACAGAGATTTTAACACAAAGGTTTTAACCCTTTTTGATGAGAAGCTATTTTTTTCTTAAGCACAAATACCAAAGCAAAATCACTTCAAAGAGAACCTTCCACCAAGAAGCAATTGAATTGAAGTCCTGAACCTGAAGCAATTCCTCTGATTTTACTGCAGTTTTTTAAGCTCTTTTCTCTTTTATATCAGATGATCGTGCTTCAGGAAAAGATAGGCTACATTTCAATGTTTATGAGACAACATTTTATTTAACTACAAACTAATTAACTGTACAAGAAAAATATAAACAAAGGATTAAACAATCTCAAATCTTGAAAGAAGTTCTCAGATTATTCATGTGTAATTTAATATTAATCTAGAAATTTAAGAAAAAATACTCCTCTTGGTCACGTATGAATTTTCCTTGATTATGACCTTAAACCTTTCTTTTTCACAAAAATAACACCATTTAATTTAGAGTTACACTGTATGCAAGCGGGAGCAGAATTAAGTCTCCAAGCTGTCTTGCTTTCTGGAATTACGTCTCAGGGTTTTTAAAACTGCTTTTCTCAAAAGTCTTTAAAGAGTATCTTTCAGTAAATAAAAGCTCATGTGCCCTTGCCTTCCAGTTACTGCTTCAGGTGTCTAGACAACTCCATGGAGGCTTTTGCTTCTCTGTCTAGTGCAATTCAGTTCAAATCAGGAGAGTAATCACAGCAAACGTGCTATGGAAATAGATCTCATAACCATGGCGTGATCAGCTGAACCCACACCCAAGTGTGCCATTGCTCAGTGGGACAGGTCCCATGAGGAGTATCCCTTCAGTGTGAACAAAAGTGACTGATGAAAGATGAGCATGGTGTAACAAATATCTGTTGATTAATAAACGTGTGCAATATTTGTAAAACATGCTTGTGCAATTGACTTGGGCAGATAACGATTTAATGTCAAGTTATTTTCATTTACAGCAGTGAAGCAGACTGACTGGACATTTTTTTACTTCAAAATTATTTTTTAAATGTTATTATTAATTATACAACTTATTTCAAAAATGTCGTAAATATTACTTTTTACTGGAAACGTTTTCCTGACAGAGATTTTATATAATTGTTAACTAATAATTTCTATAAACATTTATGACAAAAGGCCACTTTTATATGAGAAAAAGAAATTACCTAGTTCTGATGAGATTTACAGTATATCCACAGATAGAAGAAAGTTTACATGTGAGTATTCACATTTCAAGAAAAACACAGCTTCTAAATAGGGAGGCACAAAATTACAGACATTAAAAACCATATTTTTCTTCAGTAAAAAGATTGGATAAAAACCCAGAAAAACTTCTGGGACGCTCATCAATTCAAATGTGATAACAGGTATGTCCCTAGTGACTGTTTCTGAAAATCCCATTCCGGATATTTGCACTTCCCATGGGCAGGCTGCTTCCCACTGTAAACAGCATGAATCCTTCCACTGACTTCAGTGGGAACTGACAATGGGTTTTACTCATGGTAAGAGATAAACTTTTCAAGGTCTTGAAAACACAAAGGTCTGCTTTTCTGCACCCTTATAGACCACCAGGCTAACTGAGAATGTTTCCTAAGAGCTAACCTCTGCTGTTTGATTTCGTTTCCTGAGGCTCACATCACCTCATTACCACTGGCTGTTTGATTTCAAAATAAGCAGGACTGGCAGGTTCTGGCTAGTGACAATTTTGTCAGACTTGAATTTACTTCCCTTTCCTCTTAGAACAGAGGAGCCACTTTTCTTTCTGATGGCTGCCTATAGATATTTACCAGGTTGATTTCATTTTCTTCTGCTACAAAAGGAAAAATGAGTATGACCTTCCAGCAGACAAAGGTGAAGCTTCTGGGGTTTTTTCTTCTTTCATTTTATCCAGAGATGCTACTGATTTGGGAGAAATTCCCTATATGTATATAAAACAAAAAATAATTCTGAAAAGAGGAGAAAATGTCAAAAGGGAAATAACTGCTATATTCACAATAGCAGCTTCTGGGAATGCAGAGTTACAGCTATTTACTGGTAGAAGCCCTCAGTTCCAGCCAGTCATTTAATGCTGGGTATCAATCCTTCATAAAGGTATCCCAGATAATGAAATATTTCTAGAAAGTGATTCTACTTGCAAACTCTAGATGGCTTTTTTTTTTTTTTCTTTTGTTTTGGTTTGGTTTTAATTATTTTTTTTTGTACACACCTTCTCTTTGATGTTTTAAGAGCTAGCTCTCTTGTCTCAGGATAACTCCTTAAGACCAAACTTTTGTTTCATTTCTAAGAATAATTAATTCTTAATCCTCATTGTGTTTTTCTGAATTATATTATAAGGTGAGCTTCAGATGTTATTTCTGAAATTAACTGCTCTTCTTACATATTTTCCATTGGTCTCTAAAAGTTAGTCAGGGATTAAAAAGACAAAAGTATACAACTGTAAACTGCAAAAGAAAAGTTAAAATATTAAATCAATAATTATATTTCAATAAAACTGAGATGAGACGAAAAAATACAAGTATACAGCTCTTTCCATGGGATTGCCACACTGATCACTGAAATGATGCTAGTGACAGAGGTTTTTTGTTTGTTTATTTTTTAATCATAGTGATTCAGATACAGATTTGAAATTGGAAGCTGTTTCTTATGAAACTAATATTTGATTATTTTCTACATGTAAGAAACTAATATTTGATTATTTTCTACAGCAAAACTCCAGGCCCTAGGATTTTTGAGAACACGTACTCCATAGCTGGAGGGTATGAATGACTGAAGGAAAGCCACAACATAAAAAGATATTAATATATTGGAGACAAATTAAGCACTAGAGATACTGCACTGGAGTGACGAACTTTACAGTGAAGGAAATGGCAAGTAAAAATTGAAACTAAAGCTTTGTCCTACAGTTATCAGAATGTATGACTGCATACTGTTTTGCTTTTAAAATGCATTTTTGTTCTCCACATATACAACTTTTTTCCACAAGTAATATACTTGTTGAAAAATTGGACAATGAGTACAACATTAAGTATTACTACATACTCAACAACTACTTCAACAGAAAAAAAAAAGATAATTAAAAAAATTTTAATCCTTCTTGATTGCCTAGAAACTGAGAGAAATGCTAATGAAAAGATTATGAAAAAAAAATCCAAAACCATAATGGTTTCGGATTAAAAGGCTCAGATTTCTATTTGCTTAAAGCTCACCTCTCCTCTTCAAATAATAAACTTGACTTAAAAAAAATATTTTCTTTCTTTTATACAATAACAACAGTAATATTTATGCAAAATATTTGATTTCTGAGTAATATATTTTGGTCATTGACCAGAACAAGATCAATTTACTTTAGACCAAACTAACTGCTTTCAAGGTACCCAAACCAAGTCAGGATGAAAATAAAATAATTTATATAGTTAATCATCAGTAATTTCTTTCTTTCTTTGTATTGGCTGAGGATGTGTTCAGAAGGTTTCAGTCCCGGTTTGTAAAACAACCAAACCAAACCAAAGAAAACAATGCATGCTGGGTCTGTTATGGCCTGATTTCATCGACATTTTCCCTGGAAGGGCATCCTTCCAAACCTAGAGCAACTAACCTTGTGTTCAGTTACTCCCAGTACTAGAAACACCTTCAAAAAATCTTGCTCACTGTGATCATCTTTGGGCTTTGAAACACATATTAAACCAAAACAAAGGAGGTGTTACCCAGACACCTTCACATTGTTTTTCCTCTGTTTAGCTTGGTCAGGCTGCACCAGCCTCAATGGCTTCCTGAGGCTGTACAGAGATTGCCTTTGAAATTTTAATTGATTTTTTAGAGTGAAAAGTTTTTTCACATCTCAAAATTAATGACATATGACATAGCTCAGATAAGCTCATGTCAACACTGCCACCTGATTTTAAGATTGAAGCTGGTGCTGTATATTAAATGACTAGGTGAAGGGAGAGCTCTAGGCTCCCTGAAACCACTTCTAGGCAGAAGACTGGCCATGCTGCTGAAGCAAGCAGAAGTGTTTGCAGTAATCTGCAGATACAACAGTACATCAGGAGATAGCTGCTTTCATTGTAAATTCAACTGTTAAGGGCACAGATATGTCAGACCTACTAATTGCTGCCTGGATTTTCAAATGACAAAACCAGGAATGTGGCAAGAGACCTCAGGGCTGAAACTCAGTATTTGGATCAACACATCTCAAAGTTAGGAGTAACTAGCAAGATTACAAAGTTAACATTTTGTAACGCACACTCTGACTTCTAAAAATCAGTTTCATGTTGTTAAATTTTCAGAAAAACATCCTTATATGAAGACAACAGAAACTGGAGAATAAACTCCTTCCTTTGTTATCCATTTCCAGTGGATAATTGCCAACAAGTCAAGAGAAAAAAAGAAGAAATTAAAGAATAAAATATCTGCAGTTTCTAGTCTGAATTATTGTGGCATTAGATTTCCACCACTAGTTCTGTCTTCACTCTTCTAACTCAAAAGAGCTTGTTTCACTCTGGAAAGTACATACATGTATGCTGCAATCAAATCAGCCTTCAAACTTGTTTTTGACAAACTAAACAGACCTGGCATTTACTCAAAGATTTGAATAATTTCTGTGACTTTTTTGTTCTTCGTGTTCTCCAGATTTTAAACATCCTGTCGAGGAGTTAATTTGCATGCCTTCCTGTGTCAGACCGGCTACATGGATAAAAACCACCTTCCTGCTTTCATGCTCCTGCTTAATCACGAGCAATATTGACCGCTTTTGCCACAGCACTGCTTTGGAATTTCATGTTAATTCTTTTTAAGGCATATGCTTTCCAGCACACACTGTGTTTTTCATCCTTTGTTCTTGCTGAATAGCTTTTTCATGACCTTAAACTACAGTTTTTCTACATAGCCCAGGTCATCAAGCAATCCTGGTCCCTGTTAACTTCTCTCTTAATTATTTACCCCACTGGCCTTTTCAAGTTTGCTCAGTACTGACTCAGAAATGACCTCTCCAGACAGATTAAGCATTAATAACTTGCCTTCTGAGATACCAATCAAGTCCTCATTCATGTGATGTGCTGTACATTTGTATGTGTGAGGGAATATATAGCTCATCCTGGACAGGGCTGTGAGTGTCATCCTTCCACAATCCCAGCTGCCTTTCATCAGCCAAACTGGTACCTGCACAGCCCCGGGTAGGGCAGGGCAGGGCTGGCAGGGCTGCAGGTGGCATCTTCTCCCTGCACACGGGAGCAGCACCCCTGGGCCTGCAGCCACTAGTGTGCAGGTCACTGGTAAATTTTCATCCCTTTTTTTTTCTTTTCTTTTGCTTCTGTACAGGTTTTTTCCAACAACAATCTGATATTTATGAAATTTGATCACCTTCTGCGACTGTGTGAAAATGTCAGCCTATCGATTAGTCACAGGCTGTTGATTGTAAGGATTCACTCAAAGGCTCAGTATTCATCATTCATTATCTGAGTGGTGTGGCCAGGCTTCCGAGTCAAATAACATTTTTACTTTTCCCTGATTGATTAATTGACCTTTTAAAAACTTCTTAAGGCTTCTTTCCAAAACAAAATTTTGCACATGAGAGATAGAGCGGTTTCTTTCTTACGTCTTTTCTGCTTAAGAGAGATGCTGTGAAATAAACTGCCAGGGCACATCCCAGGTAAATGTGAGGAATAGCTCAGAAAGGAAGGAGTGGTCAAGAGGAACATAAATCAAATTTTGTAGAAAATAACTTGCTTTGGCAAGAAAACAGACAATGTTACTCGATATTTATGTTAGCCCAGCCACATTTTTTAAAAAAAATAAGATAAAGACATTTTTTATTGAACTGACTCAATACAGATCCCCAGGCATTTTGTCATTGTCCTTAAGGTCCCTTTTTTTTGTTCTTTTTCACCTTTCTGACATGATGCTTCAACTTAACTGCAGAAGACAGCAGAAATCGTCTGGAATTTATTATCGAATTTATTCACCGAAACATTGTGTACTGTATCACAAACCTTTTTTAAACTCTTCTACCTAGCCATGGGCTAGCAACGAAGATCCACCCTCTGGACAGTGTCTCACACATATGAAAGACATATAAATATAGGGTTTCTGAGAACACTTCATTTCGCATTCACATTTCATTAGGTCACTTGGGTAAATACAATACATTATCAAAGGCAATTAAAGAACCGGTCAGTATGTACCAAAAGTGCCCCTCCTTTCTCCACATGTTCCTTTCATATACCCATTATATTATCTTAAAAGGATCTGCACGGCTTGCTCACTGGTCTTAGGCTAGAATTTCAGGTGTTAGCATACTGAGAAATCATTGATATCCTGGGGCCCTCTGCCTGATGCCTCTTCTCCCATCCCACCCTGCCTCAGTGATAGTCAGAAAAGGCACTCGAGATTAATTGCTCATAATAAAGCAGAGACAGCTGACAAGTCTTGCCCTGCCTGCCCAGAGTAATGTCTCAAGCTCCTATAACAGACACTCTCCCTTGGCTCAAAATAGCCTCCTTTGGGTCCCTCTGCACACGCTGTAACAAGAGTATGTGGGGACATGTAAATCCCACAGCAATGATAGGAGGCAAAGGTAGCAAGGAATTTTAAATGCAGGTTGGCTTAGTCCTTTCTTTGAAAACATATTTAACGTGGCTGATAAGAAGGCTTATGGGTATATTTTATTATTTAAATCTACATAAATAGAAAACCAATTTATAATAATGCATTACAAATCCCCAGAGTTCTCACCTACATTCTAGCTCTCACAGTTCTTCCCATTTTCTAAGTGCCTGGGGAAAAGTGAGTCTTGCCATATCAGTAATCTGATGACAGGGAAGTAACATCACTGATTCTGACAACAGAGGCAGATTATTCTATGAGAAACCTGAATTATCATATCTTTAAAATGTGAGACCAAGTTTTCACCAACTTAATTCATTAGCTGGTGTAAGTACTTAGGAAGATAACTCGTTTGGACCTTTCCTCTGTGTTGTTTACATTGTGCTGTGGGCTCTTCCTTATGGAAATGACTGTATGCATGGATCAGGAGATCCTGAGAAGCTAACACTGGATCCAGTATGCTATAAATGCTGTAAATCCAGTACGCAACCAATACTGATTCTGTGACATCAGGAAATATTTTTCCTTACTGCATAAAGGCTTTCTAGTCATATTTCCATGATCATTTCCTTCTAATTTCAGAGGACTAAATATGAATCAATAGGTTGATATGTATGCATTTATGGGAGCCTTTCAGTGCTACAAGAACATTGATAATCACTCAGGTGTGCTCAGTGGTAATACAAGTTCCTACAGAAAGTCTATAGAAGTATTGTAACTTAAAGGCAGTTGTAAATACCACAAAAGTCATAGATGGTTTACGGCACTAATGTTTATAGTTTACAATGCTGCAGTGAATTCTTCGGAAGAATATGTTAAAATTGTCAGTTTCTATATTGCTCTGCCATTTTTCAAAATTTTCTGGTCAAGAGGAGTTATCTATGTCTTTGAAAAATCTTTGAAAAAGCTGTCCTAACTAATCATTTCTCAGTGGAAATAGCATTGGAGTTTCTGTTTATGCATGTGGTAAACAATTTTTAGTGTGCTCAAAATAACTTTTTTAATTGTTATCACTGACCATTACAAAAACTTTGTTATTAAACTTCTTCAGTGACAGAAAAAGAGGTGGAAAGCCTGGTAATTCACTTTCTTAGAGATTTCGTGTAACAGAATCCATGTGCAGAACGCAGGTCTGATTTCCAAATGGCTCAGTGGAAGATAATGCAAATAGATAGTACTTAAAAGAGTTGTGCAGCTGCTTAAATTGTGGTCTGGAATTCAATTTGTTGCCCTTAAGCCTCAGGGCTAGGAGAGAAAGATTTTCTGACTGAAGATGACATCGGGAGAAGGGAAAACTTACCATAATATACCTGCAACATGTGAAAAACTGAAATCCAGAACTGATTTCTATGCCATGTATCCTCATGGAAATTTGTTTTCCAGACCTGCAGGTAAATTGCTGCTGCTGTTTGAGATATCTGCTAGAGGATGTATTCATCAAGATAAATGGATTGTTATGTTTTTAGAGATGTTTAATTCTGTGTATAAAAGACCATCTGTTTTCTGATAAATGTTCTTGTTCATATTTTTGGGCAGGTTATTTTATTCAGTCTTTTAAGCTTTGCTTCTTTTTTTTTTTTAAATAAACACATTTCAATAAATATCATAAAAATAATCACAATATATAGAAATAAAAAGCAACTTATGTATCCTTTTTTCTTTTCTTTTCCCTTTTTTTCCTGTCTTTTAAAGTTTTCAGTTGCTTAGCTCTTCAGGTTTTTGGTTGGTTTATCCCCAGGTTTTGTGTTGAGAAAAGAAGTATTCTATATATTTTCCAGAGCAATCTGTAAGCTTGCTCCCCATGGTTATGCCTGCCTGTCCAGGGCTGTAACTTTGAAATGTCCATGAAGATCTTGCTTAGTAAGGATTTCTGTTTATGAGCTGCTAAGCAAAATTAAAAAAAAAATCATCAAAACCAAAAAAACCAAAATGCTGAGCAATTTATGAAATTAACTTCTGTCTAGTTAAGATTGCAACAGAATCACATGCCCCACAGAGGGATGCAAATAGGAACCACAATACACAAGTAGTGAAATTCTTACAGTATCTATCTCACATGTCCATTAGTTGATAGGAATCACTACAGGAGTATTAAGAAAACATCTTGCTTGGTAGATTACATTCCAGCAGCTCATTGCTAACAAAATTTGTCATTTATACTTGTGTTAACTATGACTGAATAAAACATTCTTTTTTTTTTTCCTTAAGAAGCGAAACAGAATTCACAGGTAAATCAAACTTCTGGAATGGCTGTAATATTTATGAGTTCAAAATTAACAATTTGAGAATGTCCTCTAATATCATCTTTGAAATGAACATTTCAACAAACATTCCCATGACAATAAAAATCCAAGAGAACATTTGCGAAAAGTAAACACAAAACAAGTAAATACAGCCAACATCAGTTCCCTGGAAGCATATTGTCAGTACTTATCAAACAAACAAAGAAACTTACTTATTATCATTACCATTATCATTATAACAAACATTCACGGAATTTTTCTGAGGCCAATTTCTTCCACGCCAATTTCTGCAATTTATCTTGTCAAAATATGGAAAACTTCTGAAAAAAAGCATGAGGAACTTCTGTTTCGTTTTCTTTGACATCAAATTCTGCACAAATTTAAAATACATTCAATTTTACTTACTTTCTTTATTGCAATAGAAGGAATGTGTTAGATAAAGTGGTTATTGGTTTTAACTGCTCTGCATGTTTTATGCCTGACAATGAGTTTACCTGAGAACTCCCTTTTTCTGAAGAAAAAGTTTAGTGTTTTGTCTGTGTGCTTGTGTGTGTGAGAGAGGGAGGCAGAGAGATTTTGGTTACACGCTGTAACCTGACGTCAGGTATACAACCAGGATAAACTGTTACACGTTCACAGATATACGACTGAAAAATCTGACTTACTCTAGAAGCAGATTTTCTGAGAGCACAAAGAAGGTGGTGTACTTGGACTTTTCTTCCCACTTTCCTCCATCTCCTAGCATTGTAGCTGTGCTGTAAAATGCTTCTGCATATCACAAAGTAATTGTTTCATTTTTCTTAAAACTCTCTTGAAGTCCTCCTCCTAAAATGTTGTTCCAATGCCATGGTAGTGCTACAAAACTGCAGGCATGAGTCAATAATTATGAGAGATGTTGGTACCCGTTCTTAGGACACAGCAGCTTGAGTTTATAGTGCTCGCAGACAACAGCACCTCCCAGGAGATCCAGATATGCCCTTGCATCTAAATCATATAAACTCAGTCCTATCTAAGATATTTAGGATATATTTTAAATTTAGTGAAACTGTTGTATCTCTTGTTCTTATAGCTTGCTTTGCATAGAGCTCTGAACCTCCAAGAAAGACTTCAGGGACCGGTGATTGCCGTTCCTCGTAGGTCAAAAACACTCAAGAGCCTTCATCTCCAAGTACCAGTGTTAAAGAGAAGTTTGTTCTAAACCCCAGGAGATTATTGAATAGCAGTGAACACAAGAAGAAAAAGAACAAGAGAAATAGTACAGCATTTACAGTTTACTGAATTTAAGATGTTCTCTGGAAGAAAAGTAATTCCTCAAAGTAGCGAGTTAACCTCAGTGGCCTTAAAATAGCCAGAATACATCATAAAAAATGTATTATGACCATTCTTTTCACAGTGCAGGTCTTCAGAAAAGTTGCTTGTGAACCTGAGTTTTGCCTTAGTTCACTACCCTTGAGAGTTCCTGACTTCCTTTATTCTTACACTGAATAACACTGGGCTACTGACACTCAATAATTTGAGCTCTAATAAAGAACAGCTCAATTAAATCAGTCATAAGTTAAATACATGGCACTTTATTCTTTTTGTGGGATCATCATCTACAGAGAGCACCACAGCTCAGCTCTGTGTCTTACCTCAAAAATAACCCCTGTATTTTAGTACTCAGGCACAAGCATAGGCAGAACTGGTTCTTCCCTGTTCCCGTGACAGGGAAAGTATGTTGCTTGCTCCTATCAGTGCAATTACCCCAGCATAGGGTAGAGCACACATTTTCTTGAAGTTAAAGTAAAGAACTTTAAAATGTGATTCTTAAATCACAGTATGTTGGCTAATTATTGGTATATATTGAAAACACCTTGTTTTATGAATAGAAACTCAATTGCATGGCATGTGACAATTAGGATTCGTGGCCCACTGAGTAAAATACAAACTAAATCATCCTTTAGTGCAGGAGCTAGCCAGAGAAAACACAACTGGCTACAGAGAGTATGTCATAAATGTGTAAGAAATGAAGTATGCAATCTCAGAATATAGAAAATAAGAGAAAACCACAAGTAATTTTTCATATTTCAAGAAGCCAGGTATTTCCTTTTGATGAATTATAAGATATTGAAAAGACTGACATTAGATTCCTTGGATAATTTCTGTGCTTATTAATGTAACACTTGGTTTATACTTGAAAATTATGGATTTTCTGAGTTCTAGTAATAAAAAAGTAAGACTAACTTTAAATTTTCTTCATTTTACTAAGGGAAACAATTGAATAGTTTTTAATTATTACTAAAAACTAATAGCAACTATTTTTTCATTCATGTCATATACATTTTTACTTCAAACAAAATAAAACAATTTTTCCTCTTATATTCAAAGATACATTCCACTGTTTTTTGGAGAATTAACTACTCTAAATCGAGCAGTTAACATCAGTAGAGACTGGGAATATTTCCTGTGGGGAGTTATGTCCTCATTCTTGGCAGAACTTTTGCACAAAAAAAAGGTTTGAGGGTTTTGTTTTAAAAGAACCTATGTTATAAATTTCCACAGATCCTTTAAGACCCGTTTAACAAGTATTTTGATAATGTCACAGTAACTGTACTATTCATTCAGAGAAATCTACACTGCTGTTATTAAAGACAGGGTTTAAGTATAACATAGAACTACAAAATTGGCTCAGGTTTCAGCCACCGAGAAGGGAGCGCCAAACCAGAGATGTGCTGAAGGAAACCGGAGGGCAGCTGCATGGATGAAAAGGTACATTAAGATAGAAAGTTAGAAGTACAGAAAAAGGTTCAGTCATGTAAATAGCTGAGGTGACGATTGAAAGTTAGTCTGATGAGCAGCTCTGGTCACAACCAATCAGTTCAGATACTCCAAGGAACACCAGTCTAACAGTCAGATGATCGCAGTAGAAATCTGCCTCTTATGGAGCCAAAAGTTTTGCAATGAGGCAATTTAACAAGTTGGTAGTCTTCCCAAATCTGCCGTTGGCTTCTACTATGACTAGTTAACCTAGAAAGACTTTTCAATGAGCTGAACAATTAAGTTGGGACCTAAACTGTAAATTTAACGTGGTGAAAGGGAACTGTAAGCCTATGACTGTGAAACTTCAATCTTAATAGCTCTAATACGGACATAATAGCTCTGTTCTTCTTTATTCAAGTTGCAGAAGCAGAAAATTGAAAGAACAGAAGTGTGTTTTCTTTGGAAAGAACTCATATTGGCATTTATAAATCTGTAATATCAGATTTAGTCTCTATCCTTAGTTTGGCAAGGCTCAACGGAGTAGATCAGCCTCAGGAAAATGAAAGGCTTAAACTATAATTAATGCATTAAAATCACCTAAAATTAGTCATTGACACACAAGTATGTTTTATAACTCAGTTTGTATATCCATACAAATTAAAGTACACATTTGTTCAGAATGTATATAAAAAAAGCTAGACACAGCTCGTGTTCCATTTCATCCTTAAAAAAAGACGTACAGAATTAAATGATGAATAATTTTGTGCTGCTCTGTGTGCAGAGACAGCACATATACTTGTAACTACTCACTTTCAGATATGGAAAACCACATTGTGTGTGCAATGCTAAGAACACAGAGGCAACTAAACCTAATAAAACAGTAGTAATGGGGGACTTCAACCGTCAGCATATAAACTGGTCATATGTCATATTGGGACAAGGTTTAGGAAGCAATTTCTTGACATTTTAGACAATTGTTTCTTGGAACAGCTTGTTCTAGAGCCCACAAGGGGAGAGGTTATGGCCCTAAGTAACACACAGAGAGTTATTTCAAGAACCATAACTGAGCCACTAAATAATAGTGCCCAAAACACAATTACATTCAGATCCTTGTGAGAGGGACTGTGCAGTAACATGACATTAAATTTCAGAAACGAAAAAGTATTAAGTATAGGGAAATGGAAATCACTACAGAAAACCCTGCCAAAACCAGAACCTACATGCCCTTAAAATAAAAGACAAGCTAGAAAATTGCAGCCTTGGAATCTGCAACATGGCAATGACTTACCCACCTTGCCTTAAGGGTCTTTCAACACACCTGGCCTTAAGCAAAACTGGAAGTGGGAAGGCTTGGTACTATTGGAGTGAAAGCCTCCTCTATTGCTGCAATATCAGAGCTGGTATTTCTTAAGTGTTGACATAGCTACCTCCATTTTTAATTGTGGTATCAGATTATTCATAAATCTCTGTTCAAAATGTGAAACCACTACTTATTGATTATTAATAATACATGTCAACCTGCACAGGTTTACAGAGCATACATTCCATTCTATTTTTCTCATAAATAAAAAGTGGGGGTTTTGGCAGCCCTCGTGACAGTTTAACTAAGTTTTTGGAAAAATTGTAAAGTTTTGTTATTTATTTCTGTGGGACCAGATTTAGAAGAGTGCAAGACAGTTTTCAGAATCTAATTCATAATATTTGTAAGGATTTTACTTCAATTCAGTTTTTGCAACCAAAGAACACTCCAACTCAAATATTAAAGATGTTTTTATGAAGTCTAGCATTACATCTGGACATCTTTTTATCACTGACTCTATATAAAAATAAGAAAATAGTGGGAGGATGAGGTACATATGATGTATATTGGGAGTTGTGATTTGTTACTTTTTGATGAAAATAAGACTGCTTGTTTTATGATGGCTAATGCATATCATGTGTTTCTAGTTCTCTATCTCCACCACACTTTTCAAACATTTTATGAGATAACGGAACACGAGTAGAATAACAAATACAAAAAATCAACAGAACTCTCTTTTTCTTTTTAGATTTTTTCCTAACAATTCCCAAGACCCACATTTTCTGTCTTACATTTATGCTGCATTATTCACTGGTTTCTAGTTGCTTACATCCTTCCCTTAGGAGCTTGTAGCCTGGCACCTTTATTTCACTTTCCACTTAAAGGTTTGGTATCCAAATGCTGGTATTGATAATTTTATCTTTTTTTTTTTTTTTTTTTTAATTTTCTCCTATTCTTTCTCTAACCTATGGCATTTCTAGTGAATATACACTTGAATGAATGAAGTAGCTCTGCATCATAAAAGAAGCCACTTCCAAAATAATGCTTTTATGGCTTTCTTGCTAAGAATTTTCTTTTGTGGTCTCTGTTGTCAACTAAAGAAACAGTTTAACCACATCGGTACCGCTAAATGCCTACAGCAACTAACAGGTTAAAGATCTTATCCACTTGATATGACAAATGATTGGTTACCTGCTAGCATCTGAGAACTCAAAAATATTTCCATCAGAATGATTCTCCTCTTCACAGCTGCTCAAACAGAAAACAAAACAAACCTATAAAATGAGATTGTGAATAAACAGCAGAAAAGTCAGCTCATTACTCTGCTAATACTAATGAAAGTTGTTCTCCTGAATTTCATCATAATCTAGCTAAGCCGTACCATACTACTTTGGAATGTCTACAGTACGTGCTATATGAAAAGGAAGAAATATATAACATATCAAATGGTAGAAAGAGGCAAAGAAAACCATCCATCTGTGTCTCAAGGTACAGATTCCTTGACCTCTTGAACACTTCATAACTAGTGGTAGGTCATGTTTATCTACTGGGAATGCTGGAAAACTGCCTCAGCTCCTGTATTAATATTTCCTCCATAGGCTGAGAGGACAGCCAAACTCTGAGCAAGAAAAGATTGCATCAAGTAAGAAGGTTTAATCCTAAATCGAGGTCTCTTTGAGGAACATATTTTCAAACTAATTATTTTTTCCTGGGTCAGAAAAGTAGAAGACCTCCTGCCGTCTGGACATGAAAAAGTACTACAAATATGACTCAGAGCAAACAAAAATATATCCTATATATACATATGAAGTCAAAAGTATGATTTTCACATTCATAAATACTGAATTAATGACACACCAGATTACCTGTACGTCTTATGTTTATAGCTATAAAACACTCTGAAATTGGCCTGTTATTCATTTTTATTTGCTACATTTTCTTTAAATTACATACAAGGAAATTGGTTGCAATTTTAGTATTGCAAACCCGCAGTGTTTGACTGCACACGTATTTTTTTCCATATTGCAGTCAGCACATACATCATTTAATAAATCAAGAATATCTATTAGGCTAAAGGTTTAAACATTTGTTTCATGAAGGATCATTAAATATACAGATCAGGCTCATATGTGCAGATCTAGAACACATAAAATTAACTAATGTATGTTTAAAAAAAAGGGTAATGCAAATGCACAGAGTACCTTATATAAATAATACACTTCAATTCTAGACAAGGAAAATCATATAAGGATGTGCTCTGAAAAAGCAATGAGCATGCAGGCAACCACAGAAGACCTTTGAACAATTCAGCTGAATTTTTTACATGCAGACTACATGAATAACATTTTTCAGGACCATAACTTTAGATACACAAGAGCCTAACCCACTGAAGCTAATTGAAGTCCCTTTCTTCTAACCACCTCTACAGAAGCAGTATGGTAAGTATTTAAGGCTAAATGAATGACCGCTTCAAGTCAATAGCAGTTCTCTTGTGTAAAAATGAAGCATATGCTCAGCTTTGTAAAAACTGTACAACACAAGTGAGACTTATAGCGCTGCCTGCAGGTAAAGTGTCCATGTTTCTTAAAACAACTAAACTTCAACTATTTATGTTTTATAGATTTACTAGATGGCTTTAGGAAAACATAGCAGGAGGCCAGATAGGTGAAAGATCAGTGTCTATATCCTGCCACTCCTTCTATTTCCTTCCTGCCACTAGTGGAGTTCGGCCCCATTTATTATGATTCCTATTTTTTCAGTTACATTTGAAAATATCCACTGTTGTCGTAAGAGATCTTAGCAGCAGGTGATGTTGAAGCTGGAACAAGGTTGGCAGGCTGTCTCTTGCCTACACCCATTGGAATATACTTTCTTGCTAAGTTGGGATTGTAGTCCAGGATTCCCACAGTCTGCTGTAATAAGTTCAGGAGAAACCTAAATAACCAAACAGGTTTCTCATTCTCAGCTCTCACATCATCTCTCAGTAATGATGATACACATAAAAAATGCCCGTCTTGTATTGTCAGAAATCATTAATTTTGTGCAAATTTTGTAAATCGAAAAGTTTTAGCTTTTCTGAGGAACCCTGCTTATTGTAAAAATTATATTGCATACTGGAGTTTGTTTGCTATTAATAACCTGATTTCAGTAGCTCACCATTAGGAAGAGTACATACACACTAGTTCTTCCCAAGAGCAATCAGTGGTACCACCATTGAGAGATTAAGAACTGGTGGATTAATGTTTCTGAAACTTAAAACTATTTGTATTATAATTCTATTCTCAATGTCTGAGGTGCTACTTAATAGTGATTACACTGAAAAATCAGTGTCAGACTGACCGCCCAACTGACTGTACAGCTGTCAGAGCAATGCTGGGAGAGTAAGTTAAAGTATTACTCAAACACTGCACTGAAGACAGCCATATAAATCTTCCTAAAAATACAGGAGTATTGTTTTAAGAGCAAGTCTGGACAGTGTGCAGTAATAAAATATGAAAATACCCACTGAACAGTAGACAATATGGAAAAACAGTGTTTTCCCTAAGCATTTATCCCATAGACTGATGAAAGAGAGGCCTGTGGAAATAAACCAGTGTGTGACAGGGTAATTAAAGACCGTATCATAGTACAAACATACTGGGGACATAAATAAGGGTTAAACAGCTGGCCTTAATTTTGCTGCATAATCATTTAGGAATGAGATTTTGAATTCAATATGCTTTTAGCATATTGAAATGTGTATTCTACAATGCTGCAAACACATTGCTATATACAGCTGTAATGACTAATAACACATGAAATTTTAAAAGCATAACACAGATCTCTTTCTATGTCAAAGCAGGATCAATTCTACCCATGTCACTCCTGGCAGATATTTGCCTAACAGTTTCTTAAAGGCTTTCAGTGATGGGCATTCCTCCCCAGGCAATCTAATCTAACATTTCCCTCACTGTCCTCACTGTTCAAAAATTCTTCCTAATATATAACTTGAATCATCTTTCATGCAATTTAAACTCCTTCTTTTTCTATCCATCACAAACATGGACAACAGCTTGTTCCCTGCCTCTTTGCAGCAGATTTCTATGTATTTGGAGACTGTTGTCTTGTCACACTCAGTCTTTTCCTCCTTCGGTTGAGCAATCCAGTTTGTTGTTCTCCAAGCTCATGTTTTATAAACATCTGAAACTTCTTGTTATAATCCTCTGACAAGCTATAATTGCTCTCCATTTTTATGAAGTATGGTACATAAAGCTGAATTTAATATTCTAGCTACAGACCACAAGCTGAAGAGTCCTGCTCCAGACGAAGAACAAAGGGTTACTTCACATGAAGCATTTAAATAAAGTATATCCATAAGGAATAAACTACCATACACTAATTTTTAATGTGGCAGATAGGTTTGGGGAGGTTAAGTTTCAAATTAAAGGATTTTTTTTTTTGAATCTGTGTTTGCTTAATTGCTATATTACACAGTTATAGAGTGAAACACATCACCAGTGATATATTATTCACTTTAGCCACTTCCTTTAGGTTGTTCAAGAATGGCAGCTACAGTGAATAGACTTATAGTTGTGCTAAAAAGCTTTTGGCTATTGAGCCATGTTAGCTGTCATCTCAAGTGAATCCTTTCAATCAACATAATAAAATATGCTAGCAAAATTCTGTATGATTAATTCATTGTAATCTATCAAACCTGAAGGAACTATTAGGATGGAAAAGTAATGGATTCTTTTTATTATTGTTACCAGAGTCACAATTGTTTAAAGAAGAATGAAGAAACAACAGGGCAAGTTGCATGCTGCACTACACGAATGTACACTGTTTGAAGATTTTTTCTTTCAGGGTTAACTACAGGTTGACTCACATAAGAAGGAATCTGGCTTTAGGAAAATAGAGGCAGTACGTATTTGTAAAAGTAAATCTGTGTACAGAATTCCAGGCAAATTCAGAACATATAGTTTCTGAAGCAAAGGAGCTTTATATCTGTTACAGTACATTGGATAGGACCAGCCCTGTGTACTAAAGAATTACATGAAGCTTTCAATAAATATTTACTTTGCTGTTTAATAAAGATTAAATAACCCTTAGAAATTGCTGGTCACGTGGTTGAAACAAGATTCTCACCAAAGTAGCTAGTTCCCTTTTGGAGAAAAAGTTTTAGTAAGCTTTTGCAAAATCTTTGTTTTTTCTGGGTGCCTGGGACAAGTATTGGAGAGCACAGATGCAGAGAGGCTCAGCATCACCAAATGAGAAAATATGTATCATCTTTCTTTACATTTGCCGAGTCATACTTCTGTGAGATCAGAGTAGCTGCATTTCCACATTGTCTTTATCCTGCCTGTTCTTGCTCAGATTCTGAACTGAAGCATCCCTACGTTGGCTTTCATTGGCTGCGCTGCTGCTGAGGTCAGAATGCAGCACATCAATGATCATTTTCAGTCAGCTGTTTTGGCTGTTGCCTGTGTTGAGCTGAGGATGCCACAATTCCAATCACGCTGTTAGCTTTTTAGTCCAGAGGCTTTCCACAATTAATGTCAGCTGGTGGCTGGGTTGCATCCAATGAAGGATATGTCTCACATCCATCATCTGCACTTACTGTGCTGCCTGTGAGTGCCAAACGTCAGGGTCCCTCCAGTCTGTGTTCTGCTGGACACAGCCCCTGCCAGTGCTGCCATTCCTCTGCAGACACAAGTTATCTGGGAGATGACACAGCGCGCCTTGGCGACCACCTTTTTGGCCAGCTCCGGTGGTCGGCGGCTGGCCCTTCTCTCCGCACGGGAGAAGCTGGTGGAGCTGTTTGCAGGGCGGGGAGGGTTGGCGAGGTCCACGAAAGAGCTTGCCTGGCCCACCGATGTCAAAGGTGCAGGAGGAGATGAAGAGATCAGGAGGGGCTCTTTGCAGGGTGAACAGGATGGGTTTATTGGGGTGCAAGGGTCCAGGAGTCCAGGAACAGGGGAGCAAAGAGCCAAGAGCAGGAGCTTGACATGGGGTTTTATACCCCTACAAAATGAGAGGAGTAAACTGCAGGAAACCAATCAATATGGGGCAAAGGGGTTGTACATAGGAGGGAAAACATACAATGAACCAATGAGGTACAGGGTAGGCGGGGAAGGATAACTAGGAGCCAGTGGGATACTGGGGGACAAAGAACTTCCCAGAACATAACCATAAATGAGAGAAGGTAGGGGACAGATCTACATAATTTGCCTGGGTGTGTGGCTTGCCAGGTGTTCACATACCGAACACACCACAACAGGGAGAGAGAGAGCTGTGTCTTCAGCTTCATGCTCACACATCTGTGTGCCAAACTTTCTACAAGCTTTAGTAAACGTGGCTCTTACTACTCTGCCATAAAATGTTTTGCACATCCAACCTGTACAGGGGAAGAGGGACTAATAAGTCTCAGATGACAAGCTTGGATGGGAGATAATGTGATTCATAGTCAATAATGATGGACACAGCTTCACCTGCTTTCCTGCAGCACCGATGCATCTGTACTGTGCTAGATGTCTTTAGGAATTTTTTACACAGTTCAAGCCTATGAAACTGAGGTACCCTGATAAATTTCTTGATAAATAATTCATCTGCTCATGTACTCTTTGCACATACCTGCAGTCAAGGGCTTTTGTTCCTCCAAGAACACAATAAACTGAAAGATAACCACTTGATATCATCTGTAATCAGCTTATTTTTAAAAAAAATTAGGGACGAAGGAAGCAACAGTCTAGAGATATTAACATGTACTAAGCATGACACAGTTTTACTATTATTTTACTAGTTTTGTGTTTATTCCTCATTAAATGCACAATCTCTAAAATACGGTAAATGGATGAATTGACATTAAAATTCTGATTTATATCAGGAGTGCAATTTTTCATATAAATGCCTACTTTGTTTCCATTTGCTGAGGTTTAAGTCATATCACTGAGTGGTCTTGGAGCTTATGAGCTGGATGCCTTTCAAGTGAAAAACAAACCAGAAGCAAAGTTCCAGGAGCAAACCCAATGCACTCTGGCTGCTAATAGGCATACAGTTCACTGGAACTGCCAAGAACTACTATGAAATATCTTCCCTCCCCAAACGTAGACATCAACACCATCTGTTTTCTTCTACAGATCTACTATGATGCTTGAGTATATCTGACATAGATGGAGCCACTATGACTCATTCAGCCCATTAATACAAATAAGAGTTTTCTTAACTTATACTGCACAGTTTATACTTGTGTGTATGGATTTC
>VZTE01001019.1:1168125-1227418 GCA_013397775.1 Eulacestoma nigropectus
TGTGCTCCTTTGTGCTGCCATGTGCTCCTTTGTGCTGCCGTGTGCTCCTTTGTGCTGCCGTGTGCTCCTTTGCGCTGCCGTGTGCTCCTTTGTGCTGCCATGTGCCTCTTTGTCCCACAGCCTGCAACTCAACTCCATCCCATCTCTTCCCGCATTCTTTACCATATGACCAAGATGCATGGACTAGTGATTGGTTTAATTATTATATCTAGAGCGATTTTGAAAGAATTCATGCATGATTATGTCTCACGTAGTAACTTTAAAACAAAATAACACAATGATGTAATGCCAGGAAGCACACTGATAAAAGTGATGCCTCTGAAACGGGTATCTACAAAAGGTGCTTAAGCAATCTATTGAAACAGAGTCTGGTTTAACTTCAGTTTATGAAACATTTTCATTGGATGCACATAAACCTAACTTCACTATTTCCTACGGTTCTTAAATTATGTTTCTTCACTGGCATCAGTGAGTTGTGAAAGATATTACGTGAGGGAAGACATCTTGTGATTTATAATCCTAATCTCAGTTGCTAGATTGCTTGGTATCATTGTAACCTAAAATGATTCTCTACTAGTATTGGTCTTACTCTTCATTACAACACAAAATCATAGACTGATAATAACAAAATAAACTGAAACATCAAGGCAGAATCAAAACATTGATGAATTTAACAATTTCTCCGAACTTCTGCTAAATAAGTTTCTTGAAAATAAATCTCTAAAATATATAGTTTACATCAATACCCTGTAAAATGGACCCCATCAATCTTTGTGGGTTCTGCCTATTTGGGTTTAGAGGCATGAAGAGCTTCTATGCAAGAAATCCAGTTGAGTTAGTCACATGCTGAGACAGTTACAAGGGCAGATCTCAGATGAGGAAAACTCTACAAGACAGGAAGCCTGAAAAAATGATTCTGGGTCCATTTCTGAGGAAAAGCATTTAGGAGCTGTGGAATCAATCAACTGAAATCACACTAGGAGCTGAGGTAAATGTATGCTGTTTTCCTTTGATTACAGGTTTTCACAATCTGAAAAGTAAAAAAAAAAAAAAAAAAAAAAAAAAAAAAAAAAAAAAAAAAATATATTAAATTTTATCAAAATTTAAAAAAAATTTTTANCATTATTGCAATTTATCACAAATTGCAAAAAGATTTTGAGCTACCAGGTTAAACAATGTCCTGTCAGAGCCCCCAGAAATAAAACGGATTGCAATTCCTCCTTAAACAGAAATACACAGTCCGGGGAAAAGTCAGCTAGGTGACTGTTCTGTGGTGTTTGGCTGAACATGCAGAAATGTTAACACTGCCCTTTCTGCTTCTGCAGACCTTCAAATAAAAGAGTTTTGCCCCTTTTGACCCAAAAAAAGGAAGTGGTATGCAGAGTACCAGAAGCTCAGTAAGGGACTTTGTTGAGACCTAGTCAATTAAAGGCTTTAAATGTCAAAACCAATATTTTTAAGCCAATCTACAAAACCAGTCAGTGAAAAGATTGGGCAAAATTGCTAATGTCCACTTGTGCAGAGTAAATAAGCTAAGGTCCTTTAAAGGAACCTTTCATTCTACCTTTTTGATGTTAAAAAAAACTGCAGAGCCTTTCTGCTGAAAATAAGAAAGTCAGTGTGCAGAGGCAGACTTCATTTTACTGCATAAGTGAGATTTTTAAAAGGTTTTTAAAAGGTTGATGTTGCTGATAAACAAACAGGGTATTTTCAGCAATATTTTCCAAGGGAGAATCTCATCTGAAAATGCTTTCATAATTACTATGTCTGCTAAAGGAACTCACGAGGATTTTTCAAGTGCTTTAAACTTTCCGTTACTCTCTTGCAAGCTTTCTTTTTCTCTCTGAGCTTTTTCTAGATAAATCCCAGCCTCACCAAGTTGGTGGCAAAACTCATCTGTATTTCACCCTTCAAAGTTTGTTGCAAGCTTTCACAAATGGCAAAGACGGGTGCTGGGGTGTTCAGAGAAGGAAATGTGCAAATTTCTACACATCCTGTGAGAAACAGAATCAAGTAATTAATCTTTTCCCTATTTTTGGGACATTTTAAGTGTTATTTTTCTTGACTTATTCTTCAATACTCATGCAAACTTCCAGCCATGGTATGATTTCCCTTCTTTGACAGTGAGCTACAGAAATGACATGCATAACATTCAGATTAGGACACTAAGTGACACTGCAAGTACTCTTACAGCTTTGACCTTCAACTCCTCTTCCACACTGACTCACACGTTACATTACCCATCAGGCAGCAAAAAGCACTTTGCTGACAAAAGCTGCTTTTCACTTACGCTCAAAGTGGTGAAAATATCCTAGGTAAAAGGACTTTTTTTTTTCCTTTCCTTTCCCTATGATGAATGCCAAAGAAAATTGAACAAAAAGGGGAACAATTTCTTTGGAAGTACCTAATTTTTGACACAGCTCTATTTTCTGCCTGATTTAATGGGAGGCAGGAAAGTGGCAAATTTAAGTGCAAACTTGAAAATAGTCATTACATCGGTTTGCTGACCAGTTAGTTTGGCAGTGAATGACCTAATTTGCTCCCTAAGACTCTCTCCTGTTTGATATCACAAGAAAAGGTCTGTGTGTTAAAATGTGCATCTCATTACATTATGCAGCACAGGCCTCCATAATGTGATGAGATATGACATGAAGTTGAAAAAAAGTCTTTTGTGCTTTCTGCTAAGACCGTATGTTCCAATATTTTAAAAGTCTGCAAACATAGGTGCCTCAGAAGTCACACTGCTGTCTTAGAAAGGCACTGACAGAAACTGTCCTCCTAATTCTGGCTTTAACTAACTCTCAGGTTTAGTTTTTAAAACATTCTTTGTTTAGTTCCTGGGTCAGATAAAAGGAAAAGAAAACTCTCATTCAGAATTAACCATTTCTATGCCAACCATGAAACATTCTTTATCCATCCCAGCACTGATTTAGAGTGGGCAGAGACCAACTGATCTCAGATTAATAACAGATAAAGGCATGGCCCTCTCCATTTCGCAGCCTCATTGTTCAGGGCTGGGTTCTGACACTGGATATTCTGCTCTGGACTGAGGATAACTCAATTGAAATCAATGTTACTTAGACTTGCATGAGCGAAGTTAAGGCTCACCCTGCATTTTCTGTTTTACTCAGGGGTTGAACTCCTATTGTCCTAGAGCTGATGGGAAATTTCCTAAAAAGTAGCAAGGAAAACTGTGCCAAGAAATTCCATATTTCCTTTTCTGGGAGATTTGCCTAAATTCTCATGTAATTTCTCATTTCCTCCTCCATCAGGGAGATGAAGGAAGATTTAGCCTTCCAGCTCAGTGTACCACTACTTATACCTACGTTTTTTCCAGAAGTTTTTCAGTGAAATAGCTTGTTTTTCAGTGAAACATACTTGTTTAATTGAATAGGGCTGGGACGGGCTTGAATGAAGAGACAAAATCTGGCGGATTTGTGTGGAGAACTGTGTGTGTGCACACGTGGCAGGGTGTCCAGGCAGAAGGAAGACTGCAAATATCTGACCAGCTGCTTCTCTGCACCCCATGTCTGCAGGGTTTGGCTGAGCCCAGCCACTGCATGCACACCAGGAGATGTTTTCCCTGAGATGCCCCTTTAGGAGAAATCTGGGGGCAGGGGTACTGTGGGTCTTGCCTATTCAGACCACCCCACTTCCTTTCATCCTTTCCTACCCCACAGGAGTGGTGAAACCCTGCCATGAAAGGTCTCCTCCCAATAGGGACCAGGAGGCAAAGAGTACTACCCCATCTATTTTCTTTCATTCAAACTGATTTAAAAATTGGATGTGTAAAGAGAGCTGAATACTCATAAGGCTGTTACCATAGAGCCAGCTCCTGAAGCCTGGACTCGGTCCTTCCTCAGTCAGGGAGCTTTGAGAAATATGAGTAAAAGCCTTCAGTCTTTATATAAAAACCAGTAATGAGCCAAGGCATCATTAGCAGAAGATGCACACTTGATCTCCCTCTTGGCCGTGTCCTCTGCTGCTGCCCCACCACACTCTGCAATTCTGGCGTGTGGCCACAGGCAGCTGCAGGCAGAGAGCAGCCTGGGGCAGGAAGCATCCACAGCTCCCAGACCCGACACTCACCCTTTGCTCCTGCTATCTGTGCTGCTGCCCAGCAAACCACCCCACAAAAACAACAAGAAATGACTGGAGGAACAATGTGAAGTTATGAGGACAAAGACAACTTCAGATTAAGAAAGCCCTGAAATATCTTGAGCTTGTTAGCAGTCAGACTGCATTTTGCTAGGACCTAGTCCTGGTTCAGGAGGAGCTTCAGGGAGCTGGAGGTGAAAGCAGATCTGTAGATCACATTGTTATTTAGCACCAAAACCCTCAACAGAGTAATGGGCCAGGAGGAAATAGTTTGTAACACTGTGATAGATATGTTTCATAAAACAAAGCAAGTTACTCACCCACCTTTGCCCTCTGAAATACCTGTAATTGAAATAAGTTACCCTGGAATGAAGTGATCATCGCCCGGGAGAGAGGAGAGCATCTGACGGAAGCTGTTTTAAATTCCTTTAAGTTAAGTCACCATCTGAATTCTGCATATGGGAGTTTCATTGAAGGCAGTGTTTTTCAGTCATGATATTGTGTCTTGCCTATGAATGATGGTGAGTCAGTTCTATCAGGCTGTCAAGTGACTTCAGGAAGCTGGAGGAAAACCAAATAAAAAGAAAACCTAAGCAATCTCTCACATTCCCCTGGTATGTACAGGAGTGGCTTTTCCTTCCAGCCAGTTATGTGTTTATATTTTCTTCACTCCCCCTCTTTGAAAACAGACACTTCTTTGCTGAGATCCAAAAGTTCTGACTTCACTCAGTTTATGCCTCGTTATATACTGGAGAAAGTGTAGTGTCTGTAGTCCCTGCTATACTCTGTGTGCTGTTTGTCTCTGGGAATGAAAGATGAGGCAGAGAGCCATAGATGAAATCCTGGAGCCATTAAAGGCAAGAGGAGTTTTGCCATTGACTTGTCTGGGGTCACAGTTATGCCCCGAGTCTTTTATTTCCATCTTGTACAATGCCAGGCAGCTGTCAAAGCTGATGCCTAGTCGGTTCATTAGGCTGACACGATCAGATACAATTTCACCAAACCTAAACTGTTGGCATCTGCAGGGAGTTTAGACCAGAGAAAAAAGAAAACTTTAACAAAAAATTTTCACAATTTTATGAAAATATGCAAGTGGTTTCTAGTATAAACACACATCGAGAATGCACCTAACAGTTTTGAAACCAGTTCAGTTTTGCAAAGTGATATAAAGAAAGCTGAGGGTGCAAACTGTGAACTGTGAAACCTTACTGCTTTCACAAGAGTTCTTCACAATGCAACCACCATGATTTGACTATCATTACCTTGAATTTATACCAAAGCAGCACGGAGGTCTTAATCTTTCCTGGGAGCAAACACTAAGCATATACAAATAATAAGAAGAGTAATATCTGCACAGGTTTGGAAACAGTGAACATTATGTCAGCACATCTGTGCATCTTGTTTGGACATAGAAATTAATTACCTGGAACTGACTGACAAAGGAAGTACAGCTTTCAGATCCTTTCTTCAGTGTAATACACTATTGCAATAGCTGTTTAAGCTCAACAGATTTCAGCGTTTCCATATACTTTGAAATTTTTACTGCAATATCACAGGAAACACACATCAGAGTGCAAATTGAAGTCTATGTCTTCCAAACACAAAATAAATCTTGAAGTATATATCTTTGTTTTAGAATTATACACCTTCAGTGAGGATATCCTCAATCTAATGAGTATTGTCCTCTTCAGAGGATAACAGAGATTTGGTACTGTAAATGAATGATACCTTTGCAATAATAATTTTGACATGTAGAAATTATAAGAGAAAAAAATCCCTAAACCCTGAAGATTTAAAGCAGCATTTTAGTTTAGCTTTTTAATTTACCTCCTGCTTTTTCACTCTGAACCAACAAAATAAAACCAGACATTCCCCAGCATGGCTGACAGAACAGCTCTGAGAAAAGGCTGAATTTTGCAGGATGTATCATTACAGGAGTTTGTAATAAAGCTGCAAACTTCAGAAAAGGTGAGATGAAACTTTTCACAACATTGTCAGTCTTGATACAGCCACAGCACACGATCCTGTGTTGGGCAAAGCTTCTGACAGTGGTGGAGTGGCGCTCAGGCTGGAAAAGGACCGTGGGGTTTGGGCATTCTGCCAATAAATCCGCATAATGCTGAGGCTAAAAGCCTGAATGTGTTCACATTTACCCTCATATTAAGCATGAGTAATTACCTTCCAATGAGTGGAGTTACATGCGTGTGAAGCTAATGCAACAGAGAAGACTCTGTCCATATGATGGGAAAGGCTGCTTGTATAGAATAATAACCCCCCACTGATCATTCCCGTATTTTTAGAACTGAACTTGGGCTGAACCTCTCTCAAGGTTACAACACTTTCTGGTAACTTATGTCCAGGCTTTCTGCATTTTTGGCTCCTGGCCTAGATAAGGACTTAAAGCACAAATAATCAGCTTAAGGGCTGTTTCCCACTTGAATCAGAGAGGAAGTAGGAGAATCTCACCAAGCCACCTTTTTTCAGATGACTTCCAGCCCTATTTCCAGACCTGAAGAGTCTTTCAGAAAACGCTGCAGCAGAGTCCAGCCTATTTTGCACTTTTTCCCACCTCCTGCCACATTTTCTCAGTCTCCAGCAGTCTCTCCAGGAGTACCTGGTGGGGCAGAGATCTGCCTGGTGGCTCTCTTCCTGTACGGACCATGGGTCTGGTCTCGAAGAAGGCCCTGCAGACATCCTGCACATCTGACATGACTTCAGTGAAATTCTCTGCTTGGCTTGCATCCTGTCATGCATCACTGAGATCTCAATCTGAGTTTCTCTAGAGGAAATAAAAACATGTACTTGCGTTCTGTTCTCAGCCAAATCCCAGCTACAAGGGCTTTAAATAATTGCCCACAGACTTCTATACAGCCTTCTTTTTCTGTGCCAAGAATTTTTAATTCTTTCCCCTATCTGCCTTCTCTTGCAATCTGTTTCTCTCCCAGTTTGAAAATTGTGTCTTATTTTTTTAAATTTTTTTTTTATTTTTGTTGGCGGAAGAAGAGTTTCCACCATGAATGAGATGAAGGTTCTTACAGGAAGCCAGACTAGGTAGTGCAGAAAGTCAATACAACCAAGGTCAGTTGGAAGTCCTGAATGTGTCTCCCTGATCTTGGCCACAAAATCCTAAATTCTGGTCTGGGTCACCTCTTCTGGTCTGTGCCACCTGTACATGCATGAAAAGCTATTCAATACTTAGGCCCTGCAGTTTTTGTTGGACAAGACCCTTTGGTTTCTTGATTAATGTTTACTCCATAACTTCAATTTTTCTTTAACCTGGCCTGCATATATTTTCCTTTCAAGCCTGTTTTCTGATCACATTGCTGGCCCCGATGTCCAGAATGCTGCTATGAGCTGAGGCCAATGCAATTATCACTGCATGCTATTTCCAGGATATGTTCATTATCACTGTTTTGCACAGATCACGCTTCATGAGAACCAGTTGATTTCAGAGCGCTAACTAAGGCATGATATAAGTGTCTCTCACTGGGGACAACTGCTGGGTGAATTCTTTTGCTGATTAATAAATTGGCTTTCAAGAGGGGCACTATTTTTCATTCTACTACTTTTTGCCCCCTCCTAAAATATGAAGTTCAAATAGTTCTCTTAAAAAAGACCTAAAACCTCTCTGCTTTCCATTAAAAGCAGTACCTTTGCTAGGAACTAGCTCAAATTCAAAAAGAAAACATTAAAAGACGTTAAAACTTAAACACATATATTTAGAAAAAGTAAATTTAATCTAAAATGAATATTGGGTTTTCTCCCCTCCACTTCACTGCATCCTGAAAATTGTTTTCACAACTTAGTCCAGAAATGTTTTTTTCTTCAGTAGTTGGGTTTAAAATGTTGATTCATCAGATGGTGTTTCTTTTGTTTGTTTGTTTGAAGTTGTCCTAAAATTGCATCCTTTTACTTGAATTTGTCCCACCAAAATACATCTAATAGTTACAAATTGATAAGATATGTTCCGTGGTATAACACATTTGCTTAAACATGCAAAATGGTAAGTTAGATTCACAGAAATTCTGTATTTTTTGTCTTTCTGTAGCTCCTTTTTTTTTGGTATAGTTTCTCTAGGCAGCATAACTGTCAGGAATAGCATAAGTGTCAGGAATAACATGTTCTTAGATACTTGTCTCCAACTTCCCTTTAAAGCAGCACTTCACAAAATTATGTTGACTGGTATTTTTTAGAATAATTGCAATACCTGGGTGTAGCAATGTTGTCCACAGTAGAAATTCTGTAGCTGGCACTCCATTATTAGCATTTTGATTGCACCAAATTTATCTTGAGATGAAAAGTAAACATCATTATCCTCAGTGGAATGCAGTATACTTACTTTGCTCCATAATTACAGGTCTGATCATTACCATTGCCTTTCTTCAATGACCCAGGAGTAGTAGAATATGTAGGTAGGATTAGAGTAATGTGTGATTGATGATGGCTGCTTTCATTACTTTATGTGGTATAAGTGAGCACCTAACAGATGGATTTCATCACTATGTAACTTATAAATACCACTATATGATAAATTTCTGTACCTCCAGTGTACTGCAATATTCTTTGCGAAAATAATATATTATTTTAGTGAGAACTTTCATTAAGTTACAGTTTATGCATTTCATTAACAGAAGAGTTTTTTCATCTTAAATTAATTATTTTTTTATTATTAATACATATTAACTTTTTCTTGATGTCAAAAGATAACCTAGAAAATAATTTTTGATTAAAAATGCAAGGCTAGAGAAGATATTATTTGGCTTTTCATGTTTTGTGGCTCAGAGATGGCTGTTTGGCCTGAGAGTTTTCCAAGAAATGTTACTATTAGTTGTTACACACAAGTAGACCTTTCTCTTTTGCCTAACTATGAAGGACAGACCTTGACCTCTGCTCTGGGAAGACCAAATTAAGTAGACAGCTGTGGATTCTCCAAATGAAACAGCTTTTATAAACCAAAGGTTGCTCCTAAGTGCTGTTCTGGCATAAATATCTGCAGTGAACTCCATGAAGGGGGATCGAAGTTCTTTAGTAGAAGCAAAGCAGACTCTGTGTTCTGCTGTGTTTCCAGACTGTGAGTATAGATTAAAAAATGCGTTAAGTACATAGTAAAAAATTGTCAAAAGAGCATATTTACTGATTTGCCAAGGTCTGGTCCTTAGCAGTGTCATTTAATATTATCCTGGTTTGTTCCTTTAAAAAGCTTTCAATGGTTATAAAAAGGATCATTCGTGAACTGCCTTTTGAGGTATAATCCAAAAAAACCCATGGCCAGCATACTTTTAAATTTTCCTATATTAATGGTTGTGTACAACATGAAGTTTTTACACAAGTGAATCCTTGCCCTTTTTAAAGACATGAGCTTGGTTTTCCTTTCTTCTCTCATAAAAGCCCAAAGTCCTACGAACTCTGTTCTTCATATAATCTTCTGTAGCCTGAAGTGACAGGATCAATATATTCACTCCCCATAAGCATAGGTCTTTCAAGTTCAAGCTGTAGAAATATGTGCACTTACTGCTCTAGGATTTTCTTAGGTGTATCTGAGTACATTAAAATGGATTTTTAATATAAAGAACTTATGGTCCTTATTTTAGCAACTTCAAAACAATCTTCAGAGTATTGTAATGAGAAACACAAGGCCACAGCATCAAAATCTTAAAAACATAAAACAGTTGGATTTTGGTCAAGCAAATTTCTATGTTAGAACACTCAGAGCAGAGGTTCCGATTCTTTACTGATGGGTAGAGTGCCACATATCTAAGGTAACTGGATTTTCATTAGGTTTCTAAGAAAAATATTCTATACTTTTTTTAAAAATGAACCAAAGTTCACAGTCAAGAAAATTTTACTGCTATTTCTGATTGCTTTACAAAGCAGTGATATAATCCAGCATAGTGTCTGAGTCCCCTCCGAGCTTCATCAGAAAAGACAACCTGAAGTGCTTACATGTTTCCTTAATGCTATTTCTTTTATAGGTCTTCTCTTATGAGAAGTTCTACACAGAAACCTTCCATAAATTTAAGATACTTTGAACGCACTAAAAAAAATACGTGGGCATATTTTATTCCTCCAGAAAATGAATCCATAAGTTGTTGTTGACTTTAGCTGACCTTCATGCAAGTGTTTTATGATCAGTATGGAATGTGGGATGTCTGTGTCTGTAAAATGTTTTGTTTGAAAATATAGTCCAATAACATTGATTTATGGTGATGTCTACTCTCTAAACACTTATGGATACCGCATTTAGAATGAATGAAACAGTGACAGTTCATCACTCTGTGTGAGGTGAGCAGTCTTGAAGCATGAATCACACTTATACACGTCTAAGTTATCTAAGTTATTATTAAAGTTCAAAAATACAGTTTATATTTCAGAATTTTGTTGTAAATACATGATTTATTACTGGCTTCAGCATTTGTGTCTTCTGCATGTGTATCCAATATTGTAAAAATGTACAGAATAGTTTAAAAGAAGTTTCATGCTCAACAAATAGATTTTAAAAAGAAGAAAAATTAGGGATTTCATTGTTTGTAGTTACGTGTGTTTTAAAAAAACATTGGCTAACTGCAATATCCTGATGTGCACTGTAAAAAAAAAAAAAAAAACAAGATATTAACACTGAAAACTGACAAATCTGGGAGTCAAAATGGAGATTTATGTCATGGCAGGTTCATTATTTACTTCTCCGTGGTTGCATGTCTCGTAATTGCATTGAATTTTTTTATTCAAAAGTGAAACCTTAAGATACATTGCTCTAAGTTCCCCTGGCTTTCACAGCAGGCAGCAACAGGGTGAAATTCTAATAACTGATGAATAGCTCTCCACTGTATGTCCCAAGAGAACAAACTGAAAAACCCACTAGTGTTACACTGCTGTCTGAAGGCCATTTAAAAGCAGCTTGTTAGTTGAACTGAACAATAGAAAAGCTTGCAGTTAAACTGTTTTGCTAGCAGGTGTTCTCTCCGCACTGGTAAACTCCTGAGTGGTTTAACCCCTAAGAGAAACATAACAAAATGAGGTGATACAAAAGGACTGGTTTTTTGGGAATTGTCTATCAGATAGGAATTTTACAAATACACCACTATAAGAATAGTAGCAGTGTTTTATTTGTGGAAGGTATATGAGGATGAGATTCAAAATGTATTGTGCAAGCACACTGTTATCAAATCCATTCCCACACAGCCTTGCACACATGGCTAATCTTGCTGAGTCCACATCATGAAATCAATCAAAAAATATAAAGTTAAAACATTTCTGTTCAGTCTTCCAGTTCAAATTTAGAAAAATAACATTCATAGTTGGTTCTACCCAGATATACACAACCTCTCTAATTTGCAAGAATCCATCAATGTCTGCTCATAAATTTTTATTCTAAATGGGTGAATTAAAGAACTAGAAATGGGTAGAATCAACACAAGCTACTCAAGACCATGTTGTGTTCTGCCCTGTCTGAGAAGACAAGTACATGCTAAAAATAATCACTTGTTAGACTTTAAATCAAATCTTTCTGTCTTTCCATGTAGCCCATACCCTATTTTCAATCCGGTCTATAAAAAATACCAGCAGGCAGCTACTACAGACCAGACATGTGTTCCCTGTCTATGAGAGCAAATTATAGTTCCCCTCTGCAAGGTCATTTCAGTTTCATTCTTTGAAATACATTATAGGTGACTCTGGATTGATGTTGGATGGAATATCATTATATGATAAAATAAGGCCTCTAAAGATATTATATGCCATTTAGTATGAAATTCTTACTCAATCTTCAAAAGAGCTCCTTTTTTTCAGACTCCAGGCTACAGTGCCAATAGAATTTTTAATGGGCAACTCATTGAAAATCCCAGTTATCTGGTATGACATGAGAACAGTACGGAGTGAGAAATGCACCACCAGAAACCAACACTAGAAATTAACTTCTTCCTTTACTAATAGTGAAATACAAATCCCTAATAAACTCTGTCTTTGCAAGCAATTTTAATCATGTTTTGGATCTTTGGACTAGGGCTGTTTTGACATTGCTTTCTTGGGAATGACCTGCTTGGCTTAGGAGACGTAGAATGCCATGCAAAAAATAAGCATAATTTATCACAGAGGACATTCTTTTCTTCCAAACTTCCTCTTCCTCACATGGAATCTATTAATGCTTCTTTTAAGATCCTTGAGTGCATAGGACATCCTCTCCTGTTTTCTTTATATTTATCTTTGACCCTATCACAGGTGATATACTTAATGCCAAAGTTGATATTCCTTGTAAAACGTGTCAAGAGGTTCAGTACATCTAGCCTGAAGGAAATAAATTTTAGATATAAATGGGAATGTGTTAGTTGTAAAATTTTATGCAGTAATTGAATATGTTCTGTTTAAAGTCTCTTTAAATGTACAACAGCAAGGCTTACTACAAGGGGAACTAGAAAGTCATGTAATAAAAAGAGGGAAGACAAAAGAAGGGAACACAAACTTGGAACATAAATGTCCTTATCTGAATTTATGTTTCAGCTACCCAGCTCCCAATTATTTAAAAGGTTTTGGGCTTAATATGAAGGAAGAAGACAAAAAATGGGGTTAGTTTTCAGTTTTGATCTTAAAGTTTTCTCCTTGCTTATGTTATCAGTGAAAAAGATAAGAAAACAGAGTTCAGTCTGTTGCTTGCTAGCTCAGTGCAAGGAAAATATGAGTTTGTCGCACCCTAGTAAACCAGTAACAGGTTGCACAATCCGATTCTCACTCCACGGTCTAAATATTGTTTGTCAATTGACAACAGAGATAATAAACTGGCAAGATATCTGCTGTTCCTGGGCTCTGGTCAGGTGGACACCTCAACAGGGTTTTCTATGGAGACTGTGACAGTAGTTGAGATTACAGAAAGAAATCTCAAAGTGGTCTTGAAAGAAAGGGTCTTTTGAAAAATTGGGACTGTCAAGAGAAAAGTTCTCACACGTACAGAGGAAAAGTGGATCAAGAAGCAACACACAAGCCATGAAGACACTATCATTCTAAAAGATGGTAATCGATTTCCAGTAGAAAGAGAAAATATGGAAATTTCAGCCACTGAAAATCAGCACAATAAAGAAATGACATTTGAAATGGAAGATTAATGTTAAAACAGCTAAAAGGGAAAAGAGAAATTGCTGAGCAAACTTGAAAGTGAATGAGAAGGTTGTTAAAGATATTGGAAGTAAGCAGATTTCTGGACAATTCCAGGAATTTATCACCAGGAACGGAAGGAACAGTACATACATACAAAAAAATAGGCAGTATTCTTTCAATTTGTTTTAAACCTAGAATATGGTATAAGGATCTCATTCACCCACAGATCAGGTTTGCATGGCATGATCTTGCAGTCTGTTGAGAGGCAAAGAAGGTTTTTGGCAACCTCCAGCTTCAGGGGTGAGTCACTGTATCCCTAACTGGGTAAGTTTGAGCAGTATCTGTTTCTCTGAGCTGTCAGAGCCACCTGCTCTGCCTGCAAAGCCAGGGTGGTTCTGGCTGTTGCCACCCTCCTCCCCATGACGCAGTTGTAGGATCACAGTGCTGGGAATCACTAAAAAAACCACCCACTGATCAAGGGAAAGTGCAATCTGCTTGGAAAAAAAGTACAAAGAGCTATAATAGACCTTTATTTTCTCAACATTTGTGTAAGTATGTCAACCAAATACTTTTTCTTTCAGTACCAAAAATGTCTCCAGGTCTCTGTCCAAAGAATAACATAATTTTATTTCACTAAAAGGAGTTAGAAGCAGCCAAACGGATGGTAAGTAAATCTACCCAATTATAGACAAAGCTGTATGGTAGTTTCAACACATTGAACCACCCTGCACAGCCATGCACTGATTCACTAATCACCCTCCTTTACACTTTAATCAAAGCAAATACAGCCATCTCAGCTGGTTTTATCCAAATATATACAGATTTTTCTTCCAGTTATAACCCCCTTATGCAATGGTTTAGCACAATTATTTCTTACATGTATCCCATCATCAATTATTTCAGTGCAAAAATAACCTGAATAGAGTTCTTTGTCAACATAGTATGAGCTATAACCCAGCTTACTAAACCCTTTTGGGGGACTTACCCGGCTCAGAACGTAGTTATTATGTCACCTTTTTTTTTCTCTGAGTAAATTTCTATATATCTATCTCATTAACAGCACCATTTAGAGTTTATTTACATGAAAAATGATCAGTTTCATTAATGTTAGAGGGATTAACAGATAAGAAGTGGCATTATCGCTCTATAATAAACAAAAAAATTGCCTGGATAAAGAGAATTTTATAACAGAATATTCACTTTACGAACTCTGAGAGATGCCATCCACTTTGTAGGGCAAGACAAGCTGAACAATTCACTGAAGGTTATTCAGTAAGGGATGACAGGACAAAGCAGAGTTCTGAGGTATCGTAACTCACATTTCTTTGCTTCACTCATTAGGCACCATTTCTTCATTTAATCTGTTATTCTCTCTAATACTGACTGAAGTAATCATAAATTAGTGGATAAAAGAGAACAATGAAAACCTGCTTATTTCTTATCTAGCAATTATGATTTTACTCCATGAACTAGTGTATTAATCAGTTTCCTTTCCCCCAGCTACTTTTTCTTTCATAATTGTGCTTGTGCTGGAAAATGGTTGGGTTCTTTAATTATTTCAGGGTTTTTCTACCTTCAGAAGATAGAGTTAGCTATTTATAAACAGGAAGTCTAGCACAGGTTTGAGCATCTACCTCCACAAGGAGGCTGAAGTCATCATCAGACCCAAGTGTAGGGCGGAAGAATAGGTAAAATTCTGTCTCAAATGTAGGTCCTAACCTGCAGTGTAAGTATGAACTAGTTTTTTTAGCAACTGTCTGCTGTGAATTTATGATACATGATGTTCATTTGAAATTAAAAATCAGATTAGTTAATTTGAAGTGCATTGCAGAAAGTCCCCAAAGGTTTGAGCTCTGTAAGTCATATGTCATGTCTTCCATCAGCAGACGCTTGTAACCAGAAATTGGCATATATTTCAGTAGTAAATATTGTTGTTGAAATAATTAATTCTAACACACTTTCTCCAACAATTTTTTTAAGTGATGTACTTAATTTCATAATTTAGATTGTTTATTGAGATAGCCACAGAAGTCCTAGATAAAGTGCTCTTAAAATCCATAGAAAGTTGGAACATCAGTTACGACTTTCTGACCTCCCATAAACTAATTTTTCTAATGACTATTGTTTTCCAGAAATGATAGTTAAAGAAAGATAGTGCTGGTTTTAAAACTATGTTGTAAATATAGCATAAATAACTATTCAAATAATATCTTACATCTACAGGGCTTTGTGCTGTGATCCTGCTGTAAGATCAGAAGATAAGAGTCATTAAAGTTTTCACACAGGATCTACAAGGGTAGAAAATGGCAATATAGGTAGTCCAACATAAAACACTAACAGTCTGGTTCCATAAACTTAGTGAACATTAACGCCATCCTGTTACCTCTAGTGTTTAAGATGTGTAAAAAGCATGCAATTACTTAAACTATTGTCCTGCATGAACAGTTATGGGTGTCCCATCCCTGAAAGTGTTTAAGGCCAGGCTAGATGGAGCAACCTGATGTAGAAGAAAGTGTCCCCTCCTGTGGCATGAGGTTTGGAACTAAAAGATCTTTGAGGTCCCTTCCAACCCGGGCCATTCTATGATTCTAGGCTTCAAAATAGTTATTGAAATTTCATTCCCAAAGTAGGTGCAGTTTGCCTAATTTTAAACACAATGGAATTTCAAGCTTTTAGATAATGACTTCACTACAGATACGTGAATAGGGAAAACAGTTTACTAATTTGCTGCAGCATCCTCAGTTCTCTAAAGACCATAGTTAAATGATGATTCATTGCAATCTTAATCATTTTAGGAATGTGTGAAAACCAGCAGTTCTATGGAACAGTGCATATTTTTGTGGTAAGGTGTGTTAATGGCTGCCTCCAAGAATTGATCTACAAATTAATTGTGGAACTTGCTATTCTTAACATATGTGTTTAGCCTCTTTTTTTCTTACTGGCTAACAGGGTGTCTGATTGATCCCAATCAGGGATCTGATTGTCTTGTATTTTAAAATAGGGCTATTAAATGTTGGGTAATCAGAAGTATGGGGTAGGTCCTCAAAAGGATACAATTTTATAGTAGAACAGTATACACATATAAATGTACATGTATACATTTGTATCTCTAACAGGAATGAACACGGGTTTCTTTTGAGGTTCATTTAATCACAATGCAGACATAAATACTGACAAGGATGATACAGCCCTTTCAGAGTGGGAAAGGGGAAAAGAGTAGTCTACAGTACAGCTCTGAGCCAGATTGCTGATCTTTTCCCTTTTCAGATTTGGAGATTCCTGTAAGGAAAAGTACATTTACGGAAGAAATTATTGCCAGACTCTAGGACCTATGAGACATAGGATGTTTACCTGTGAAAAACCTGTCTTCCCACCAAATCAGAGCTTTTTCTGTTTTTAATGCCAGCTATGAAAAGAATAGGGCAACTCTTGCCCCATTTACACAGGAAACATATTTTCCATTGTTTTGCCTGGCTTCAGATAAGTAGTCGTTTATATAAATGGGTTTTTATTAGAGATGATACTTATTAAGAACAGTCTTTTACACATGCCACCAATGTGAAGGATAGGAGTAAGTGTGTCAAAACCAGGCATGTTTGCATTAAAAGAGGTGGAAAAACATTGAGAGACGGAGGGGTGGTGACATGAGGAAAAAAGAAGAAAGATCTGTGAGGAGTGAAAGAAAAGACACAGGCCTAAAACACAAAGAAAAGAAGCAGGCTGAGGTGAAAAAGTGAAAGAGAAGGCTTGAGGTAAAAGGTGACTGGATCAAAACTTGTAGTCTGGAAATCTATATAAAGGAAGCACAAAGCTACTCATTCTGAAACAAACAATAAAGTGATCCTTGTCCTCTCAATAGTTCCAAAGGAAAGGGGAGACCGCAGAAAGGAAGGAGGGTTCAGCAGACTCATCTAGGGAAATGGAGAATATCTCAGAGACATATTTTAATGCATGGTGCTGGATTTTTACTGCTTGCAAAATTGTCTTTTCAGATAACACATATGAATGGAATTTATAGTGTTTCATTCTTTAATACAAACCATGCTTTCTGCTTTTATCAGCTCCATCCTGCATTTGTGGAGATATTCAGCTCATTTCCCTCTCAACACATTCATTGCAAAGGCTTTTCGAACAGGAAGAGCAGAGAGGAAAATATTTTAAATGCATGCAATATTAGAGTCTAGTACAGCTCTGAAAATTGTAGACCACCTTTTCAAATAACTTCTCCTTTTGCTGTAGCTTTGTGGAAAAAAGCTGACTGCAGTGCACTCACTGGATGGAACATTCCCATCAGTTTGCTGTCTGAGTGAGACAGCACTGGCAATACTCACTACCCATTAAAATGAGACTTGGGCATAACCTTCCAGCTTCATATAAAACAAGATTTAACAAACCAGTGAAATCAAGTCTTTCTTCCCAAGAGGGGAAGAAGGTTTAAATTGTAGCCAAAATAGGCTCAATATTATCCACCCTTTCAAATTTTCCTTCCACTAAGACATCCAAAGGCAATTTCCTTCTCTTAAAGTTCAGCAGAAAATATTGATCTGCTGTAGAATTACCTTTACACCCTTGAGTTCACATATACACCTCTTTTTGTAGCAATCTTAATTAGCATCTTTTTTGGCTGTTACCTATTTACTGCTCCCTAGTGACACAGGAAATTCTCTCTCTTTGGTACAAAGAAAGCCCCAGGAGAATTAAACCTTCAACTGTATTAATCCAGGTACTTTGAAGGTGATATGGAATTCCCCAAGAAGCAATGTCTTTCTAGAAGTTCACTGTTTTTCATCACATACCATACTGAGCATAATGATGGTTCTTTCAAAACTTTTTGTGAAAACATTTTTTATTCTCTTTTTACTCTGATTTGAAGGCTGAGCTCCAATACAAAACAAATTTTCAAATGAAAATCATTTTAAAAGCTTGCCAAACATTTCAGTTTGAAAGTGTCAAAACAAAATTTTCTGACCTTAACAGAACGTCTTTCCTTCCTGAAATAAAATTGTCGAATTTGTCAGGTTTCTGTAAAACATTTTACTTGGACTCATTGGCATTTATAATCTCTGATAAAATGTTCTGTCAAAATATTCCCAGCTGGCCGTAAAATGAGGCAGTAGAGATTTCCACCAATTGAAGACAGGTCTTTTTTGTTCAGATACAGCCATTATAAGAAGAAATATGTACATATATAATGAAAATGTTCTATGTAGACCCTTGTTTTTATTACTCTTTGCTATAGTTTTGTCCTGTATCAAAAATGAAAGATCAGGATGGGAATGTTCTGCTTATATTTGCAAGTAATCAATTTAAGTTACTTTGTAGAAACAATAGCAAAAAAACAAACCCAAACCACTATATTACCTGAAGAACATTCAGCTGTTAAGGGAGAGGCTTTCTGGAGAAACTCTTAGTTTTTTTCATTGTTCACAAAAAAAGTGCACATTATTAAATCATGTGCCATGCTGCAAAATAAAAGCACATCAATATTGCTATTATGACCACAGCAATCTACAAATTCAGTCATGCTGATGTGAAAATCCTATGGAAAAATACTTTTAAAATGAGCTTTTTTTTTTTTTCCCCTGAATAAAAAACTTCCTTTGGTATATTAAAATCCCATATTTTGGCAGTATTCAAAAGTTATGACATATCATTTACATGGAAATAAAGCCTGTAATGACTGTTCCATTAATGCTATCCATGTCATATATTCCCTGGCCCTCTGCTGAAACCATTACACTGAAGTCCCATCTGGTTCTGATGTCAGAGGACTCCAGCAGACACTGGCATTACTACTCAGTAATCTGTAAAGGTTTTATTTTTGCTACACGGGTTTTTAAACTGTAGAGTGAAATTGATGAGCAGACCACAAAGTCATGCTACTGTAAGAGAGAAAATTGCCAAAAGATGACAGAAGGCAGTAGGGAAATAAGGAAATAGAACTGGGGTAAGGAATTATAGCCTCTCTCCATATATTTTTTTTTTTTCCTAGAAGTCTCAGTGTAATAGTAAGTTCAGTGGCCAATTTAGGCTTCAGCTTGGATTGGATTTGTTGGGAGAGAGAAGGGTAGAAAGGCTGGCATTTCTGAGGCAGTACAGCATGACAAGAAGCAGCTGCACAGCCCCTCATCCTGAGCTCTGCAGCCTCTTGCCCTGGCCAAATCATGGAAGGGCCAAGACATTTCTGCTCTCTGTCCTCACCCTGAGTGCATCACGAGCCATTAATGTAAGCCAACCAGCACTGATTATATAGCATGCAGACTGAACAAATGAAAAAAATTAAAAGCATAATTTGGAAGGATGTTTATGTAGATCAACGAGAAGTGAAGTTAGCAAGTGCCTATAGTAAAAGTCTGCTAAATGAACTTGTTTGCAAACTCATAAACAGGCTCATTTCTCTAAGAGATTGGAAGGAGTTTTTTCGAGTTCCAAATTCAATTAGTAATATGCTATTTTCAATGTTTTGTTCTGGTAGTAGTCTAGTGATATGCTGTTCCCTATTTTCAGTATATATCATCCTGCATCACAACCACTGGATATGATTTGTCCAAAATTCTACTTTCCTGACTGTTTTCCAGCTGATGCTTTTAAACCTATTTAACAGAGCGAACTAGTGAGTTGCTGAAGACATGGTCAAAACTTCCTCAGACTCAGCTAATACCTATCTGGAGATGCCACTGCATCTTGAAGTGCACAGACCGTAACTTCTTTTTCTGCTTGGCAGAGTGATTCACAGCTTCCTCTCATTTGTTCCAGTAAGTCTCTCATTCTCAGTGAAATCCAAAGAGGTTGAAAGGAAACAAGATCTGAAAAGAGCTGAGGGGGCAGGTTATGGTGTGTGGATGTGCACAGCAAGGCTAAGGAAGGGAAGAAAAGCAGTAAAAAGCAAGCATTGAGATCCTGAGACTTTTGTTTAGAGACAAATTTGTAGGAGGGATAGGTTACATACATATTATCTGTTCAGGCCAAGACACGATCTCCATTTTTGTTAGGAAGATATCCATACTATAAGTAAATATATGCATTTGTATTACAATATAAAATAATTTTACATCAGTAGTAGTGCTGTGAATTTAAAAGTGTCATGAAATACAAAATGAGGTTTCCAGATTTGTAGTAAAATGAAATTAGAAACACTGTCTTTACCGAGAGTGGCCAGCTTGAAGTAGATGGCAACATGGAAATTCATCCCACTTGAGGATTTCATCTCTCTAAAGACAGCTAAATACAATCCTAACTGGTGTTTCTTTTTTTTTTCCACTTTCACCTCATATAATGATTTTTAAAAGCCTGTTCTTCCAATACAGTATTGTTCAAAATTACTTATTTCTTCTTTTCTTTAAGCAGAATTGTGATAGACGTTTAATTTCCTAAACTTAGATCACATGAGAACAGAAGAATATCTTAAAATTTCTTCAAGTATTTTTATCACTGAGAGTGTTTGCTGAATATAGCATATAATTTTCAAATTTAATCTCTTGAACTCATATGTTTTATAATTGAGTTTACTCATTGAAAATTAGATACTCTCTGGTGGAAAAAAATCTCCACACAGAACTTTATGAAATTGCAAACTGGAAATTTTCCTCACTCCTTAGTAAAACCTGTTCTTAAAATTAAGTCATTTAAACATTTGAGGAATATTTGGGAGATATAAAATGAATAGAGGCCTCAATTGTGAGGCCTCAAGAACATGAAGACTGAGGCATTGGTTCCGTCTATATCCTTTGCCTAGAAATCCACACTCAGCTGCGAGGCTGGGACAATGAATCAGTGGTGGCTGAAGTTAATAAGAGGCTCCTTTTCTAGTTCAGTGGATAGCAGCTTATTCCTTTATTGCCTGTTGCCCTGTATAGTCACCTCCCGATGCCATCTCTTTTTCTCCTTTTACAGCAGCTTTGCTTCAAACATAGAGCAAATCAGCCACTCCAGGTTTTGCTTTCTTTTCCTTTTAAAAGTAAAAGGCCCATTTGGTGGTTTTCTAGGTTGTTAGTGTTTTGGTGTTTTTTGTGTGTGTCTGTGGTTTATTTATTTATTTATTTATTTATTTATTTATTTATTTATTTATTTATTTATTTATTTATTTATTTATTTATTTATTTATTTATTTATTATTTTTATTTTTCCTCCTAAATAATAGTTCTACAGAACAAATTGTCTGTGATTATTTCAATATTCTTGAGTAGCCAGTCCTCACTGACATCCATAGACTGATGTTGAATAATTTAATACTTCTATGAAGCTACGTTCCAATTTATTGATACCTTATTTGAGAGCTGCCAACTGAAAGAAGCTAACTGAAAGTGCCAGCATGTACTGCCCATGTCTAGTACCATGTACAGGTATTAGACAAAAAACACTTACCTAGAAACAGAAAAAACAAACTCAAGAGAAGTTACTATTTGTTTGGATTGTGTTTTAGCATGTAAACTTCTTGTTTATACATGATGTGTGCATTTTAAATTTAACTTTATGACAGTTTCAGCTAATACACCTAGTAAACTAAATTAGGGCTGGAGAAAGGTATTGTCTCTTGCCTGCCTCCTTTATCATCATGGAATCTGCTGGATTTTTCTTCCCATAGAGTGCAAATACTCTCAGTACTGTGCTTTTCTTATTATACAGATATCTTAATTCTAAGAACTAGTGCTATTTGTCATGATAGGAAGGAGCATTATAGCATAATGAATACTCTCATTTCCTCTAATTTTTAATAAAAAGTTTAAGCAGTTAAACTGTGCAATCCGCTGGTGTTCATTAATGACACTGCATATTTTAATGGTGTATTTATTATGCAGCCATACAGACAGAGTGGAAAAGATGTTCTCGGGATATTTTTTAGATTCCAGTTTCAAATGTTGCAGACAAAATATAAAATGACCTTATCTTGTGCGTAGATGCAGTGCCTGGGGAATTTCCAGATGAATGGCTTTGGAAAATTGAAGGTACCTCTTTTTTCTACATTAAAACATCTTCCAGAAACATGGATAAACAGATACTTGGGCTTTCTGTTGGCAGAACGCAGCTTCATTTGGACTCAGTTCTCTGTCTCATCCTCTGCTGTAGCTCTACAAATCAGTGCACAGAAACAACCCTTATGCTTCCACCTACAAAATACTGAAGTGATTGGCTTGACAACCATCTTTGATACCCTTGTGATCACCTGCTCTTGAATATTTTGGTAACCATCTCCCTTCATGTACTTTAAGAACGGCAGACTGTACCTGGTTGGTCCTTGAACTGTCAATAGTTATTGTAACAGCTCTCCCAGTTAATGTGGCTCCACTATATTCATCCTCCATATTTTGCATAACTTTGGTCAGCGCTGCAAAAATGAATGCAGGATTAGCCCTGAAAAACAATTTAGTCTTCATGGTGATTTAATTCTAGGCCTTTCTGAGGAAACTTTCCAAAGGTGCCCATGAGAGCTGTTAAATTATTCATTGTGAATAATATTTATTCCAAATACTTTTTCCTGTTTAAAAAACAGGCCTTGTTTTTGTTCAGGATTATCTGCCAAGTAGCCTAAGGGATAAAATCTCTTTCCCTGATTCAGTGACAAGTAGTCCACTCAAGCATTTGCCTGCTCCTCACGGTAACCCATTGCAGGTGATTTCACACATGCTGCCAGGAAGAGTAGCCAGAGAGAAAGCCAGGCTAGGAACCAGCATTTTGGAACAGACACATAGGAATTGGTTAAAGCATGTAATGCACACACATGTCAATGTTTTACACCATAATCACTTTTGTTGGAAATGGTTTTCTTTATGTTTCAGGCTTTCTAAATTCTGGTAAATAATATGCCACATGTAGCAACAACTGAACTTGCTGTTTCTGTTCATTCAAACTGTCACAATTCATCTGCATTTTTATTCATGCAGCTGGAGAGTACACTGTGATAGTGACATTTGCTACAAAGACATTTCCCTGTAAGGAGAGCCTGATCCTTTTCCACTGACTATGTTTGTTGCAACTTTCAGACTGATAACGATTTTCAGTCACTTCCAATCTGGCTAATAAAACTCAACCTAATAATTTATATGTGAAAGACTATTGCGTGATTATTACAAAATTCCTGAGCTCCTGCACCCTCCTGGGACTATTCAAAAATAAGTGTATTTTTGGTACCACAAAATGATAAATTGCAGAATATTTCTAGAGTTTAAATATTTCTGAGAGAGCAATTCTTCACTCCCTGCTGTTTACAAGGGAAATACTGTCTACAAATAATACATAACATTAACTGTCCTCTTTATCATAAAGCCATGTTGAATACTTGTAACATTTATAGAAAGACACAAACTGATTTCAAGATGAGTGTTATCCTTGAGCAAATTATGAACACATTTATTTCAGTCTTATGCGTTTGAAACTAATTTTCTGGTAATATCAAAAGTGTTCATAGAATTAATTTCCTGTCAGTTCAGCAGTATTCAAGTGAATATTTTATGATTTTGCATTAGCTGTATTTGTCTAGAGTTGTGACATGATCGAGTCATTCTCTGAGGGAAACACATTAATAATTAAACTCTGTCCAATGTGGAGTGCTAAAGATGACAGCATAATTGTACATTTCAGAGACCGTTTCACAAGGCAGAGAATGAGAATTGCCCTGCCACCATTTAAATGTCAATTTAGAATTTCTTTCTAAAATTAAAACAGTGTTGCAGAAAACAAAGACAAAAGGAGGAGATAGAAAGACTGAAGCCAAATTTGAATCCTTGTCCCCTTTTTGCGTTCCCTTTCTTTTAAACTGTGAGCTAAATGTAAATGGAATTCCAAGAAAAGGAGAAGAGAGAAGGCAGATAAATGATCAGCTGTAATATTTTTTTTCCCCCCTTTCTTTTGGCTACATAATATCATCAGCAGTTGTAGTGCTAGAGCTGTTTTGATGATAAATGCAATGCGCATAGATTAGCTCCAGAGAAAATACTGCTACCTGACACTGAAAGCTTTGATTGGTTTCAGCCCTTACGTTTGACTCTTTTTTGCCCTGATAACTTCAGCAGTATTTTAAGATTTTAATCTACTATCTAGTCAAATACCCATGGATAGATCACTATTTTATTTATTATTTATGTTTCTTTTTCACCTTCTGAAAGTAAGACATTATTGGGCTTTAGCTAAAAAAACCCCACAATTTCTGTGGAATATATTTTCAAGCACTTAAGCTTCTCCAATGAAAAGTGTCTGTATTATTCTGGAGAGAGAGCTGAGCCGCATTTACCAATTGTGTATGCAGACCACTTAATGAACACGTGTTCTTAGAAAATGCATAAATTGGAGATATATCAATGTTTCCGTAAGACCCTCTTTTTTCCCCCCCAGCCCGTGCCTGTCAGCATGCCACAGATCGTCTTTTGACTAGAGTCCAGGTGATGCCTCTCTCATTCGCTGCATCTTTTACCACTTTCTCCCTACAGCTTCGTACAAAGGCCCAAGTGAGAAAGTGTAGCTGGATGGACTTAAGCAAATACAAATAATGGCAAGAAGTCGCCTTTCTGTCCCCATGTTTTACATCCTTGCCATGTTGCCTCCATCTTCCATTTTCCCCTCTCCTACTTCACTCTTACAGAGCTCACCCACTTTTCTTGCATGTTCCTTTCAGTTGATCTCCTCCTTGCAAATCCTTCATTTCTGTTCATATAAAAATATTTAGCAAATTGTAACCACTTCTTACCATCTCTGTGTACATTCATTTGTGCTAAATCTTTTCCCTCACCCATATTTTCCATCTTATCCATTTAGATTATAAGCAGCTTAGGAAAAGCATTTGCTCCTCTGCCTCTATACCTCATCTACCACAATTGTTGTTACACAACATGAAACATGATTGACCATAATAATTCATTTAATTTCACTCAATCCACTTATATCTCTGTGTTATAATTCAAGAACTATTTATGGCAAACAGGAGCTTTTAATGTATACAATCTCTGTGTTTTAAGGGGCATGTTTCAGGTTTTTTTGTCATACAAATGTGAAAAAGGAGTATTTGGTCTCAACAGTGTGACTATTTCAACATTTGGTGTTATTTTCTGAGCCAGTTAAATGAAAAGAAAGCAAGTAGAAGGGAAATTGCTAAGATGCTAAAAGTGATTGATGCCCCTTATCACTCTTTGTTTATGCTCATAGTTGGGATATCTAGAAATACAGTTCTCAAGTACTGCTTAAGTTTGTATTTACTAAGGATGAATTTCACTGCAAACTTTGAAGATTCAATATTATTTGAACATATTTAAGGAACAGTATAAAAGAACATTTGAGTATGAAATACATATTAGAAAGCCAGTGATTTTTTGCACCTCAGTTTTTACCTGTACATTTATAAAGACAGAGAATGCTGATGGAATGTTCAGACACATGAAATGAAAGAGAATACATTAAAAATATAATAAAAACTATTTCTAGAGCTGTACTATGTGAAACCATGACTGGGCCAAATTATAACAAAGTGAAAGAACACTTTTCTTCATGTTAGATAACTAAGATACAGTTGCTTTAAAAGATATCCATGTCTGTATAAACGAGAAGTCAAATAACATGTAACAAGTGGTTTATTTTTTACTGACATTCGTTTATATTACTTTCCTGTTTCAGTACAGCTGTCTATGCTATGTGAATTCATGCAGCCATTAAACCACTTTTAAATTCTATAAAACTAACTAAAAAGAGGCTACTTTTGACAGAGGTTATGCCTCATATAAAAAATACCAGTTTTAACTTTGCTGTGAACTTATGTCAAGAAAAATCCCCTTACTCTACTAAAATGCTTGACCAGAGAATAAAGCACAGCTCATCAGTGTTCACTACACCTTTCATTATTTCTGAACACACTTTCATCATGTCCCTTATTCTCTCCACTTTCAACAACTGAATTCTCTCTAATATTAAGATATTAGAGCTTCAGAACAATCAATTGCTTGTGTTTTTTTGATTTTTCCCCAAATATTTAACTTTAACATGTTAGAATAGATTAATTTTTTTTCAACTGTCGTCCTTTGAAAACTGTGTAAATAAGATCACACAAGACACTTAGTGATTCACAGTGTTAGAAGGCTGATAAACTGTTTCATTTTAAATTCTAAGAGTAGCTAATGTTAAGGATGCTGATACGATTTTTTCCTTAGAATTTTAAAATACTCTTCCAAAACATTATTTTTGTAGTAATTTGTCTTTGATTTCAATGCACTTATCTAGAAGAGTGTGATGGCATGACTCTATAGGCATGTGACATCTAGCACTTAAAATTCTACCCTTTTTGAGCAAGGAATAGTATTCACACCTGGGAGACTCTAGTTCACTAGGTCCCTTTGGTCCAGCTGTGGCCCAGTGAGAACACAGAACACTGAAGATGTGTAAATCTAGTTTAATAAATATTTTTAGGTCGTAAGTATTCTTTAGTAATTAAAATGTTAATGCTGATGCTTTAACAAAGTCTAATGTTGTGCCTGCATATCCAGGGATTAATGCACTACAAACTCTTTCTCAGCAGTAGAAAGGAAGTTGACCAGACTCTTGGTCTCCTGTTAAGTTCAGCAATTTTTTATTTTAACCATCAAGAGGTCCACAATAAACTCCAAACAAAACTTTGTGAGACAATACGGTGTATTTGTAGCAGCAAATATTTGTAGGTTTTCTGTATCTGAATTTTCAGATTGGAAATAAAACCTCTCGGCAAAAAATGCAGTCCTTCAGAAGAAATGAGAATTAGCACTGTTCTAAGTCCAAGTCAGCTCCAAATATAAAACCATCCCCTACTCAAAATTAGAACAAAGCAGCACCATGTCAGACAAAGCCAAATTCCAATGAACAGAGAGCTTCATTTTAGCACGTGCAGTGTCATGCACAGGGAGCTGAGCCAGTAACAGCAGTGTGAATCTCAGCATGGGTTTCTGTTTTCTAGTCAGGTTCTTCCCTGCTAACTGCTGTTTATTTCATCTTTGTTTTAAGAGCAGTTGCAATCCAGCAGTCTAGGGAAGAATCCTTCACTTAGTTCATATTGAATAGCCTATTTGCTTGTTCATTATACTATAACCTTAGTAACATAGGTGTTTTTTGATTAGAACTAAATCTTCAGAGATTTTTCCTTCCTTAATATTCTACCTTTTGAGCAACTGAAACCTCAATTAAGGTGTCATTTTCCCCATCTAATGTCAATGTTCTAGATTTTTCAGCTCTATTGATATTTCCTTTCTTTTTTTTTTTCTTAGTATACCCTAGATTTTAGTTTGCTGAGCCTTATTCTTGCATTACAATCTGTGTACATTGTTGATACAGTTCCACCCATAAAGTTTGTTCTTGCATTCATAGCTAGAACTTCATTAATGCAGAGGGGGACACTTACTTCTGCTATTATTAGTAACATCTGACAGAGTCTCTTCATAGCCAAGGGAGACAGAATAGCTTCCCTAGACAGTGATTGAAGGCACTCTGGATCCTACTTTTTACCACGCATTATGTAAGTAACTTGGAGTTCAGCGTCAACAAATTAATGTTCCATTCCTTAAAATTAGAATTTTCTTACACAAAACTGTTGTTATACAAGTACCAGTTTATACTGAGTCTTTTTCCATGGAGAGTTGATGACCTTTTGAATAAAAAGGATAAAAATTACTATTCTAATTTAAAACAACAGCAACAACACCCACCCCCACCACCCACCCACCCCAACACACATCCCCACCACCGAAATAAAAATCTCAACAACCTGCCTCCCCAAAACAGACTAGTTTTGCTTCCTCTGAGTGCATGAGGAAGCCTTACAGAAACAACACGCTGCCCGTCCAAAGCACTGACTATTTAGAACAAATGTGTCCTGTAGGAATTCATTCTGGATCTCATGTTTCTGCTAATGATGATGATTATGATGAATAACTGGCTTTTGCTGTTGCTTTTTCTGCTGATTCCTCAGTTCTTGATAGAAGTATTGTTGCTACAGTTATTGCTGCTGGTCCAACTGCATAATGTGAGCAGAATCCACGGAGATACAAACAAGCTGTTTAGCAGCCAAGTGAAGAAACCTGTAATTTTACAAACAGGAAGAAGCAAAATTGCTAGTGAACACCAAACAGCGCAGGAGGTGTGCCACAGAATCTCAAACAAGAAATGGAAGTGGTTCTGGGTCATGATACTTTAAAGAAACTTGGAGCCTTAGGTTTTGGGGGATTGTTTTATTTTTTTTTTTAATTCACTGGAAGAGCTATGCATTAAAAAAATTACCAAACCTAACAACTAAGCCGTTGAGGCAGGGTCTGTGCTTTATTGACTTCACTGGCTCAGATGTAACAGAGATTGGTAGCACAAATGGTCACTATCAGAGCCAACTGAGGACATGACTGTTGGTATTATCTTCTGGTAAGTGATTCCCAGACATATTTAGATTACAACCCTTTTGTAAATAGTCAGCTTTTTTCCTCACATGCTTTATAGCACTTAACATGTATGGCTCTGTTTAATGAACAGGGCTACCCTAAAACACCCTGAGAACAAAGTAAATCTAAGATAAACAAGCATATTTTAAAAAGGATGGCAAACATAAGCAAACATTTTTGATCTAGGGCCAGTAGCTAAAAACTTCAAGTGCTACAGAAAGCTACAAATGGGCTTTCTGATCAGCTTGGGAGCCTAAAAAGATATCAGCTGTTTAATCTAGGACATAGAGCATCTCATTTACAGGCAGCGTAATATCATAAAGGTCTAATGACTAGCAAGATACTACATGATACTCTCTTCTATTAATTTCTTAATAGTCTTGTCCTGCAGCACAAAAAAGCTCCTGTCATTAGTGCAGTTGATAGTTTCATAATTTAGGGAACTTATATAGAATTAATGAACTAATGGCACAGAGTTAGAACATTACCGTATTTCTGTAAGTATGTGCAACCAGGTATTTGGTCCTATAGGTACCAGACCTCTCATAGATCTGAGCACAGATCTGCTAGTAAATCTTAATAGAACTAAAGAGATGGAAGCGTCTTTGGACAGAAGGTACTCTCCTCGGAACAGCTAATTTTCTCATGCCTATCTGCAAGAGGTTGGTATCTTTCCACACTCCTCTTTCCAAAAATAGAAAAAAAAGACTCTTGAACTTTTGGTGAGGAAAGAGAAAAACAACTCTGAAAACTGTGAGAAAAAGACTCATGGGTGGATTTAGGATTTTAGGACAGTAGAGGGGAAGTTTTAATTTTGATTTCACAGCAGGACAGAGGGACATTGTTTAGATGTAGAATGAGGGCCAGAAGTCATATACTGCAAGGTTCAAAAATGCAGCCTAAGGTGCACAAAAAATCCTTATGTCCATGGGGTCCTGAAGAATATTCCTGAATGATCATCAAATGACTGATTTGTTTTCTTTTTGGGATTTACATCCAGATACACAGTGAAAATCAATTATTTTCTCGGAAATGCTATGTAAATACCAATTGAACTTGAAATTTTAAGCGGTAAAGCAGAAGGCTCATACCATCAGAGATAAGCAAAGAGGACATTTGGAGACACACTGGCACGACGCAGGGGTGTTTTTGTCAGACCTTGAAGACAGCAAGCAGATTCAGCCTGTTGCAGCAGTCTGGTAAGTATTTAATGTGAAAGCTTAACAGAACTCATAGAATTAACAGTCAGAATTGCTGATATTTTTAAACTTTTCAAGGATTCCCAATAGCTTTAGTATTTAAATACTGAAGTATTGCAGCTGGTATAAATCAATTGGTATAAATTAAAGCAAGGAAAAAAACAACTTCTTTAAATAGCAACATAAAGAGAAAATTATAAAGGACTGTGCCTTTTCAGTGTAGTTTTAGACAAAATTTATCCTTAAATGGCTCCATACTTCCCTTGTTTATATATTATGACATGGACTGGTAGACTGGCTTGAAAAGAAGTTCTCATTACTGAGGAGAATAATTTTTCTAACACCAACTGAAGTCAGTGGCAATATTCCCGTCCTCTTCAGTGGCTTCAGCACAGAGCCAAACTGAGGAATTAATCCTGAGACCAAACATGCCATTTGCAGCCAGGATGTCACATGGCTAAAAGCCTTTTTTGTAGCGTGTTGCTTATTTCAGTTCATTTTATTTTATTATGTCTTTAAACTCTACATTTGTCTACATTTGGTGCAGGACAAGCACTTGAGAGACGTTAAGCTTCCCCTATTAAAATGACTTGTTTGTACAGGCAGAGTGAAATTTAGCAACACCAAATGCATGAAAGGATCCTAATGTGTGACAAACAGGCTGCCTTGTCCCCTCCTCTGACCTAGGGTGCTCCGACTCCTGGTAAAGGAATTTGCACTGGAGTCCTCTCATGGGCTGGCACGTAAATCTTAAAAATATCTTCGAAGCCCATCTGCTGTAGTGCTTCATTTTTAATGAAAATGGAAGGTGCCAAACATAAGTAGTTTTGATACGCCAAGTCTCTCCCATAATGCCAGCCTGCTACATCTCAGAGGAGTCAATTTAAACACACACATATTTCCAGGACTTGTTTGTAAGTTTATGATTAACTGTCTTTAGAGATGAAGTAAAAAAACCTCGCAGACCAAATAATAGGCCGTTCTGACAATTAAGTTGTCAGTGTAAGATTGTTAGCTTCAATAGTGTCTCACGAGTTTTGTTTATTTTGTTTTCCACATGTATTTTTTACAAGATTTGTATTCAGAAATAAACCTCTATCCAAAGAAAATTTGTAATTTCTCTTTTCAGTTGGAGCATGGATTTTTTCCTAAACCAAGTCAAACCCAATAAGGATATCACCAACACAGTGCTAAATATTAATGTTGAATGGATTTATTTTCTTGTGTATATCTTACAGACATGTGGTAAGGAAGCCAGCAAAAAATAACTAAGTACTAGCCCAGATGACATCTAATTTTGTATCATACTTACTTGTCCATGTAAATTAATGTTTGCTATTCATTTCAGTAATGGTTCTTAAAAAAATCAGGGAGGTTTTTTTCAGTAAAGGTTTTACCCAGGCACAGGAAGTAAAATAAAAATAGCCAGATGCTTGAGAGATTTTTCAACATTAATTCAGAGAGTGTGACAAAAATAATGTTAAGAAAACAGACTTCAGGAAATACTGTGTCAAAAATTTGTGGTTTATTTTCCTCACATTCTAGAGACTGAAATTGAGAATTTCTTTAATCACTTGCCTCAGTGAAGCATTGGAATAATGTGTAGGTAATGTCTCAAATATTTAAATAAAGTTTTAAAATCTCAGAAGTAAAGTAAATCCAGATATTATTGACACATTAGCAAGGTCACAGAATTTACAATTCAATGGAAATAGAGAGGTACTAAAACACTCTGAAACTTGGATTATTTGTTGAATACTGCCACAGGAGCATTACATATTTACTACACTACCTGGAGTATGATATTCCATAACCATTTGTATTCCTCCTATAAATCTGAGAAAAGCTCGCTCTACAAATGATTAGGGGATTAACTTTCCTTGTGAGTAGGTTCACATTATGCATGGTCAAAGTCATATCACAGACACACGTGGAAAAGAACATTTCAAGGATTATAATTACATTCACATGTTGGCTAATTGGGCCCTCAGGGGCTTAGTTCCTAATTATAAGATGGTATGCAGGAAAATATCAGTAAAAAAAGTATGTATAGAATGAGATTAAATGGGTTATGCTGGCTGTATAAAAGCCGTAAAACTTGATAGGAAAGGAATGCAGTAACTTGCCAAGTATCTCTAAACCATAAACGTTTTTTTGATGTCATTATCAGAAGGAGATGGGAGGAGGCTCTGTTGTTTTAGAGGATCTCTGCAAACATCTATTGTAGCCTCAAGTGGTATTTTTACATAGTTCTAAGAAAATCAAGAAATGATTGAGCCAGATGACAAAGAAATGGGAAAAAAGAGAAAGTTTGCAATAATTTTGAGATCAAAAGAAGGTGAAAGGAACCTATAGAACAGAGGAAGAAGAGTCCCACACTCACATATGTCACAGAGACCTATTAACCAGAAATGAAATGCTCTAAAAACTCTAGATATTCATTAATTAAAATTGCATAAGCTTTAATGACACTGTTTATTAGTTTAGCTAAGGGCAGAATTTTTATCTCCCATAATTGAAAACTATAGTTTATTACCTTGATTGGACACTAAGTAAAATATACAGGCTTTACTTTTTGCTCCATGTCTCTCAGAGGGAAATGCCTATAAGAATAAATTAAAGAACTTTTACAAGGTTGTAATTTATTTTATTTCCCATCAAATGGTATCCTTTGCACATATCTATAAAAGTCTCACTGTTTATAGTAGATGTGTATGTAATATTACATTACACCTCGTAAGAGAGACTGGCAGGAACCCTGAAGCTGAATAAGATCAAGATTGTCTTTATCTCTTAAACCTGTCATTTTAATTTTCCACTCTAGACTGTGCTGTATAAGTAGCCTGACTTAAGTTCCTGGTGACTGTTAGACCACATTCTTGCAACATTTTGAATTTAGTACCTAATCAAATTTCTTTCCATATTCTTTTCCTGATTTATATGAATGGATATATTTGTGAGTATACCGAAAGGAATACAGTATTTTACAGCATTCTAAATGCAAATCCTGTTTTCTTATTTATGCTGTGGCCAGTGCAGCCACACCATTAAAAAGAATTTAAAATGAAATGCAGAAAAATTGAAACGACAATCCTAGCATTTTACTGTCTTGAACAACCAATCTGAAGCTCCACAAGTTGTGACAGCATGAACCTGCTGTGAATGAGTCAGGCTTTCAGGCTTCACATGCCCAACCTGATCGTTGTGAAGCTGGAATAAAATGCCCACCAAAAAACAAACAAACAAACAAAAAAAACAAACCAAACAACAAAAAAACCCCAAAAAACCAAAACCAAAACCACCAAACCACAAAAATTAAAAAACCACAAAACTCCAAAAAACCCCAAAACAAAACAAAAAAGGAAAAAAAATAAAAAAAAGAAAAAAGAAATTTTTTTTTTTGTCTGTAAGTAGCCAAATTTTAATCATGTAACACTGTAGTTCTACATAGTTATAAGACTACTGGTTGAGCCAGCCATTGCAGTGAGGGCATGAGGTGGTGAGAAGGGGAGGTGAAAAGCAATTGTTACCTTAGCAAGAAAACATTTTAGTCACATTCCTGCCATCGTACATTAGCAAGTTTTCACACAACAACATGAATATTGACAGTGTCTGTGGTGACACAAAGATCTACACTACAGCATCCTCTAACCCAGCCGTAAGACTGGTGCTGTCAGCCTGGGATTCTGGGATAAAGAACATGTTTGTCATTTAATCAGATGTATACCAAGACAGACTATTTTGCAGTAATCTTGATAACATGAATAGTTTTGCTGTCTTCAGGCTTCTGACCTAACCTGCCTGAGATGACTGGAAGAAGTAAAATCTCAGAGTCATTATTTTAGGCCATTTTTATGTTTGGGAAACCAACATCATCTAATGCTTCTGACTTGACATTTTCATCATATTCGTAATTGATAGGGACATTTTATAGTCACGAGGTTTCAAACAATTTTTAAAGGCTAAAAGCTCAAGTCTGCCTCCTGAACAAAAAACAAGGGAAATCAGTGCTGATGTCAATTTCCCTTCTGAGAACATAGAGATATGAAGGTTGCTGTGGTGCATAAAGGAGCAGTTAGGAATATTGTTGAGGTTAAGACTGTTTCCTCTCAAGAGGAAAAGAAGTGTTTAAGTGCAATTGCTCTTAAAACTGCTCTTGATGTATGTTCCAAACACAAACAAAAGTGAAAACAGGTTATGTATTCTCTCTTTAAAAAAAAAAAAAAAAAGAATCAGAGGATGAGAACTCCAAACTGAAGTAGATTAATTATGACAAGCTGTAGGTTATAACACCGAAACACTTACAAGATAACTAGGTTTAAGCAGCAAGGGTGATAAAACTCCCTTTATTGCTAGGGAATGACTAAGGCAGGAAATCTGATGACAATGTTGTTCAGAGCCCTTTTTTGAGTACAGATGCAGTTTCTTGTAAAAGGATTCAGTAGAGCACTGCTGAGAAAAGTTATAAATATTGGCCAAGAAGAGCATATCAAAAAATATCAAAATAGAACTAAAATTTACATATGCATTATGAAACAATCTCTTAATTTTTATCCATAATACCTTAGGTTTAAGATTTTGAATTTTTAAGTTTTATACATGGATAACTGTCCTGCCAGAAACAATTATAAAATAGCTGAAGTAATCTTTGAAAATCACTGAGGTAACATTGAGAAGGGAAAAAACTACTAGTCAGTATACATACTAAGGGACATTAAATAAACATTTTGTGATAGAAAAAGTTGTCTATGGAGAAAATAAACCACACTGCAGTAAAAGAGAGATTCTCTGTAAAATAAGTCAGGAGACAAATAGACCAAAAAAATTCCACTCAAACTTGGTTGCCACCTAGTGAGAAAGGTCAGAACTACCCCTTCAAGAGGTGGTGGTGGAGTAATGAGGTAGAACTCATACACTAAGCCACCACTACGTAAAAAACCCACATCTAGAGACAGACAATTTTTAGCAAGTTATTTTGCAAATCAAGGAGAATTACCACTGGGTGACAGGATGTCAGTCATGGTTTCAGTTTGTTTTGTTCTTCAAAGAGCCTTGGAGATCAAAATTCCCTTACTGAACACCAGCTAGTTAATAGAAGTGGTGAAGCTGGCTGAAAAGAGACACTCAAGGGCGGGAAGTGTTCTGTCCAATTTCCACAGAAAATGAATGAGGTCACTGAGGGAAAAAGCCAAGGAAGAGTTTAATCTTTTGGGTCAGGTGTTCAAGTCATAAAAGCTGTATTTTCCTGTTTTCTACCTGTGCAATAGGCATAAATGGCCTCTCACATATTTTCTTTCTTTTTCTTCACATTCTAAGATTTTTTACATTTTCTTACCTCATGGCTGTACAGTTTCTAATATTCACAGTCTAAAAAAAGAGAAATTATGGATTTTCTGATAACTCCTTGAAGTCAGCCAAACATTTACTTTGTTTGTGTACCATCATTACATCACTATCTGAGAATAAGATAAGGTGCTTGTATAGCCAAGCACTCTACTTCCAATGCTTTTTTTTTCTCTGGTAGCAAGAAGAATCAATATAGCATTCAAAAAGAAATTGTTCTAATAGCACACCATGGAAAACTTTTACATGGTTATATCAGTCTAATGTTATTCTAATGGATTAAGTTCTTACTTCTCCATAAAGGAAACAAATGATAGGTAGTGAGTCATGAAAGAATTAGCTATCTTATTCAGTACTATTATCTCTGCAGATGGTCATGTTAAACTGAATTTTTTCATTCACAGAGAAAAATCAAGAGAGAGGAATGTGGGGCTTCTTGGTCAAGACTGTCCAGGGTAACTCTGGTTTGAGGGATGGCTAAGACTACATACATAAAGGGAAGAGTAGACCACTACCAGGAGCAAACCAGTTGCCAAGGTGACTACTTTTCACAAGATTCTGCCTTATTTATCCAGATTTTCTTGAACTACTTTATGAAATATTTGATCACCTTTCCTTAACAAGTACACTCTCAACTATAGCAAGAAATAACTCCAAGATTTTAATGAAAGAAAACAGTTTCCTAAATTTCTAGCAAATTGTTTAGTTGAGAAAGGAAGCAATATGTTATGGTAGTAATTCATGCTAACACTGAAGGGGTGATTAGGTAAACCAGGTTTTAACAGTTACAAAGGAAAATTGGAAACTGCCTGTGCCAGGGATGTTTTGTAGTAAAGACATCAGCTAGAAATTTTCCAGCTGTGTTTGCCTGACTCCCTTTGTCACCCATAAACTCACCTAAATACATAAAAGTACATAAGTACTAAGTACATAAAAGTTAGTCTGAATTGATCAGATAGAAGGGTATTCATGTCTCTTCAATGACATCAGTAATGTGCATACCGTACTTCTCTGAGTATCGATATTATGAATGTACTTCTCTGTTGAATGTAGATATACATTCGACTTAATTTCCAATCTTTTGGAGCGATAAAGCCAGGCAATTAAGAGTTGAGTCTGCTGCACAGCTAGGTCAGTTATGATTTCCCTATTCACTCCTCCTTCCTGGGTTTTTTTTGTTCTCCACTTTCTGAAGACCCTGCTTCAGTTTCACTAATTGAAAAGCAAGGTATATATATCCCTATTATCAACTCTCCTCGGGGATAGGAGCCTTGTAAAGGTATTACACAATTTGTTCCACGACACAGAGCCTCCTATCCACCGCGGGCCTTGAAGAGAGTGCAAGTTCACAATCCTAAATTAATACTTACGTATCAAGAGGCAGATTTACATTCTTTACGGTGAAATAATGTAGTTATTCCCTTAAAAGACTTTTTCAGTGGATATGCTGATGTAACCTGAATGCAGTCTGAGTGTCACCACTATTATATACCTGAAATGCAATTCTATGAAAAAAACACATCAGCAAATGCACGGTAAATAACAGGCCTGAAATACCACAAACCTGTATTATATTCATAAGCAATTTCAACTCTATTTGCTTAGTTTTTCAGAATATTTTAGTACAATACAATATATTGAACAGTCTAGCTGTAAGAAGCTATAGAATGCATAATGTTTTCCCTTCTGTCTCTGATTTGGAAAATACAGGAATAACTCCATTCTTCTGTTCCCATAGTCCAAATGACTAAGTCCAGCTCTATCAGTTCAGATTTAAAGCTCTGGTTAATTTTAAAATATCTTGCTGGTATCAGGTTACTCTTCCATTTTTTATACTAGCCTGCAGAGGCAAGTTACTGTTCTCATGTGGTCTACAGTGTGATATTAATTTATGCAGTCTTCATAAAGCAGGCAAGACCAGTATTCAGAGGAGGGAGATTTACAGCATTATTTACCATTATATTTACCACAAAGGTATCTCATGTTAGGTATCAATTGGTTTCCCACCTCCAGGAAAGCATGAAAACACAGTAGAATAATGAGAAGTGCACTGAAACATTGGGGCTTCAAAGTGACAGACTCATTTTCAGTTAAACTTTTTCCTGGAGGAACAGACAAACAGATACTCATAAAATCTTGGTTTTCATAATAGTGAAGTTTTTAAGAAAATTATAAAAAAAAATCTTTGAAGTAATTTTAACAGATCTTACAGTATCTCTCTTTTTTCATAGAAGATATTACTTAATCTGGTTCTAAATTATGCATTCTATGACAGAAAAACTAAAGTCAGACCTAAAGAATAAAAAAATGTTTATACCTAGAAAAGATCAGAGAAAGACCTGGACACCTGAGCCTGTTTAAAATAGTTCTATTTCTCATAAGGAAACATCAAAGTCTAACATGATCAGCTAGAGAGGAGAACTTTCACCTCATGGACCTCATGAGGAAAACGGAAGAATTAGTGATTTATAACTCATGGTAGGGAAGAACATAAAGAATATGAGCAGACAGTAATTTACATATTCTCTACCTATGTCTGCAATACAAGTCTTCACCTTCCCCAAGAAGCATATAGACTTGCCATAGAACAGACCTTAGAATTCCCTAAAATAGTCAAAAAATTTTAATTATTTTCATAAATAATGAAGAAAGAAAGAATCCTTCAAAATAAAGGGATTAATTTTTTTTCTAGACTCACATACAACTCACAGCTAACCTGAGCCGTTTCGTTACTCCATCTTCAATTAGTCTCAACAGAATACTTTATAAAACTGAGCTCAGTAAGGCACAGTTCTTTTGGTTTAAAAGGGGTTAGGAGGTCATTCAGGGTTTTGCTCTTTCAGCCTTAATGCTACATTTTAAATAGAAAGGAATATTTTAGTGTCTTTCTCTATTGAAACTTCTCATTTATGAGGTTATTTTTCTAAGATGGTGGTAGATGATATTTAACCAGAAATTGTAGCTCAGATTCTAGTAGAATATTATGTAGTTTGTATTAATACTCAGTACTCAGCAGCTGTCACCTATAATTCAAGTCTTTTAATCCTGATTTATTCTATTCTAGAAAAAAATTGAAATAGAAGCGTAAGTTTATAAAGGTATTTGCTAGTATCTCTTAGATTATTTCTTTCTCCTCATGTGTATAAAACAACTTTCTGCAGTGCATATGTGTTATTAAAGGTTGTTCTTGCTGTATGCTTTATGAAGTGGTAGGATATATTCTTTATACTTGCATAAATATTTCTAATAGAAAGCTCATTTTCAGTTTGTAAATGCTTTAAAAATGTACCTAAATTACATGTTACTGGTGAGATATGTGTGAAATATTGGAAGAAATCAGCTTCGGACAAATTATTAACTTAACATGGAATAATAGAAATAATTAGAAGACATTTTTCCACTGTGCATTCAAGGTCTTTGGAGTATCCAGCATCATTTCTTTTGCACAAGGGAAAAATCAGGTCCTGGAGCATGTGTTGTCTCACAGCTTCTTGTACTTGGAAGCCTGGTGAACTGATGGTATGACTTTCTGCAGAATCCCACACTCTTATTCTCTGTTACTCCTCTACAAATACAGGAGGCGTTTTTTCTGTGAGTAGTCTGTGTTCAGATTTCCCCTTTCCTAGAATCTTTACATGAGAGATGCCCTTAAGGAACATATATAGGGTCCCTTGGGTTAATGCAGGGTGGGGAAGGGGAGATACGCTGGGGGTCTTGGTTTTAAATCATAGTATGTAGAGGTGTTTTTGCTTTTAAAAGAAGGCTCTACAGCAGTGACAGCTCTAATTTAATTTTAAAAGTAATAAAATTGTACCCAAGATTTTAAGGATTCAAGCTGTTATAAATTTGGCCTTAGAACATACTAGTACAGAAGATCGTATCAGTTTATTAAAATGCGAAAGTCAGATACAGAGGGACAGAAGTAACTCAGTTCCCCTTAGCACAAATTTTCAAAGTGTGAAGGGATATGGAAAAAGTCTGTTTTGCCCTCGGGGTCTCTGCACAGTGACCCTTCCTGCCAGAGATCTGATGTTGTGATGTCTGATTCCTGCCCTTATCAGGAGCAGTGGGGAAGCAAACTAAAGTCTTAAGGGAGTTCTAGCTGGTGCTCCCTACCCTCGGTGAGCTCAGCGACAGCAGCAGCCGAAGCAGAGCTGTGATAATTAACATCCCTCCCGTCAGAGGTGTGGTGCTGGAACAGGAGTGACAAAGCAAGAGGTATGGTGCGATTAATGAGCAAATGGGCTGCAGGATTAGGCAACCTGTCTATTCATAAGGATGCCTCATTAAATTCATACATATGTGTAAATACATGTTTTATAGGCATATTTCAATTCTTATAGCTTGTTACTCATATTATAACTAATCCCAGACCTTTTTTTTTTTTTTTTCTCAATTTACCTTGCTTCTTATGCCGTTGTCATTATTTTTTAACTACTAGGAAATCAACTATCTGACATTTCAATTTAAATCAAGCTTGCCATTCATTTTTAATAACATTCATGAGTCTCTGAGGTAGAGGGAATCTATATACATTTTTAGAAAAACAAAATCAGCAGGAATTAGAAAATCCTTAGCAATGCTTTGAGCTTTTTTCTGAAGAAAAAATAAAAAAAACCAAAGGAGTGCTGACAGTTTTTTTCTATATACTTCTATGGTCATGAGCATTTCAGATTTAGAAGGGGTTCTAAGAAAGAAGCATCTTTCTAAAACCCTTAGGCCTTCAAAATGATTTGTGATCCTGGCATTTCTCCATTTCACTATATCTGTCTGTCCATCTTGCAGCTCAACTGGAGAAATGAAATGTGTAGGTGATATAAAAATAAGTAATTTCCTTATCCTTTCATAGGTAACTCAGAAACAGGTTAATTGGAATTCATTATACACAGGTGATAAGCTGAAATAAGTGGGCTTGAGGTTCTGAAACCCTATGCATTTCCTTTCTTGCTTAGCTTTTACTTAGATGCCTTAAACAGATATAAAAGTATATATTATATAAAAGTATACATTATAAGAGCTAGTCAAGTACAACTTAATAAGATCTTCTGTTACCTTCCAAAGAGAAAAAGCTTGTTTTCTTGCAATATAAAGGATAATTGTCCTTTTTATTAATTTAATATATTTTAAATAATAAATTGAAAGAAATAATTGAAATTCTAATATAATTTTTTCGCTTCCTAAAAGTAAGTTATTTTCCAGTTTTGCTGGAGAAGAATCTCTGCTGCAATTGGTGGTGGTGCTATTCTCTGACCTTTCAAGAGATGTCCGTCTTTTAAGATACAGCAGTCTTAAAATGGCTGCTATTGCTAATGCTCACTGTTGAGAAGAATATTAACACCTCCACAGCACCTCTTTCGTCAAGCCACCATCATCTATTAATTCAAGTCCTTCTTAAAAACTTGTTCAGTAGCATAGAAAAGAAGGTAAATATCAATTAAGAGTGGATTATAATGAGTGTATCAAAACCTGCCTAAGTAATTATATAATCTTTTCTATGTAGGCCTTGGCCCTACTTGAACTAACGATGTGGTAATGGACAAGAAATGATGGCTTTCAAGAAATTTCTGCATATCAGTGGTTTTACTTGTGCATGATTATCCCTCCTCTTTTACATGGGCACTGAATACAATATCTTATTAGGCAGAACAAAGTTTACCTATTTCCTCTTGTTAGGAATGAAGAAATATACTTTTATTAATGAGGGACAAAAGTCAGTACTTCAAATATGGGTGTTAGAAAAATCTTTCATTCTTCAAATGGCCTTCACTTCTGCAATATTTTCTTATGCTTAATCTGAGTTTTGGAGCTAAAATAATTATTCTCAAAATATTCTTTTCTCACCTGAAATCACTAATAGGACATTTAGGTGTTATAATACTGTTAATGTAATAGCATGGTAAGTTGTCTGCAGTCAAGCTACAGCTCAAATGGAAATCTTGGTAACACAGGAAATGATCAAATATACCTTATGGAATTTAGTCACAATGACTATTTCTGATATGCATTCTGATAACTAAATACTAAGATGCTTTGCATAATCTCTTCAAAATTCAGATGTGGAGTGAATTTCAGAAAGAAATTAACAGCTTGGGAGCTATTCACCCTCTGCTTTTTTATGGCCTTGAAACCTCTTCAACTATTCCAGGAACCCACATGCAAGCTTCAGCCAGTTTACCCCCTGCTTTTCATGGGTGTCTTGTTGGCAGATAAGAGATGAGAATTACTTGAATTATGTACCACATGCATACAGCATTTCCAATATTTCCCTCTGAAGTATAGAAATAAACATTACAGAATTTCAAATTAAATTTGATGAGTGTAAGCATTTTGGGTCACAATATCTCACTAAATTTACATTTTATTAAAGATCTGTGGATAAGCACTTCTGGGCTACCAGAAGTAGGAAAAATCACAGAAATTGCTGTGGGAAATCTCAGAATTCTCTGTGACTTGCTGTTTACATTATGGTATCATGTAAATGCAGTGCACAGAGGTAGAAACATTACTAAATGTATATATATTAAAAAGCCAGAGATCTTACAGCTTCATTGTAGGAGACACATACAGAGATGAAAGAGGGAGAACATCTCTATCACTTTAACTTGGCAAACAGTCAAACTGTTACAAAGTGCTGACTTACTCCATTAATTGCAATGTTTTGAATAGAAATAAGTAAATAAATAATATTTAAAAAACCTTTTGCCATTACTTATAAAAGGGCATTTGTTTTATTTTCTGTGTGATTTACAAAATTGTGTGTACTGCTTTTCTGAACAAAGCTTTTTTGTTTGGTTGGGTTTTTAAATTTTTTTTTAAGAAAGCTTACTAGAGAGCCAATGCAATTTCAGGAAGTGTATTTGTCTCAGGGCGTAAAAAGCAAAGAATAGATTAGACCAATGGCTTGTGTACAGGAGGTAATGCTGGGGACTATGACCACACTGATTTCCCCCCCTCTGAACTTTGGTATGGTTGTTTTTTGTTGTTTGTTGGTGGTGGTTTTTTATTTTTTTTAACATGACTGACAGAATAACAAAATAGTGTTAACTACTCTTAGCAGGTTTGGGAGTCTTTGGTTTTGTGTTTTTGGGCTTCAGGGTGAAATTTCTGTAGACTGTTTTAAGCTATCGATCTTTTCTTTTTCTTGTCTCCACAAATGTATGGCAAAGTGCCCTACAAAACCTGGGCTGGAAGAAGGGTTATAAACAAGAGCCCGTGGGCTGTGTTTGCCAGATAACATTTGCTGTGTTACTTTCTGCTTCAGCACAATTTTCCACACCAAAGGCCTATCATTTTCCTGTAGTCTTTAAAATTTCAAAAGAGGAACAGATACAGTAGACAATAAATTGAGACTAAAGGATGTATTTAAGTGAGGTATTTACATCTCTAATATAAATTTAGCAAAGAACACCAAAGCAATTCCTCAACAGCTGCAGTGGTAATGCCTCTCATCATGACTCTGACCTAGATGTTCACTTGTAGCCATTGTAGTTAAGCAGAACAAATCTGGAAGATGTGGTAGAGTAACATAACCTACTTATGGAGGAAGAAAGACATATATATCTGATATTAACCACAAAATATACAACTGGGCTCTTGACCTTCAGAGGAAAATCATATTACTTCCCTTATTCAAAGAATAAAGAAGAGAAAACAATCATTAATGTACTTTTTAATAGCTCTTCAAAGAAGCTGCTTTCTAGTTTCTCTGAAAAAAATTCTTAGATTAAAACCATTTTAAACAATATAATTATTTTTCAAAGTTGACTGCCTATTTGTGCAGGAAAATAGATGTTTTTATAGGTATTTAACTAAAAGGGAGTGGTTGGTGCTCTCAAAACACAGCTGGCTCCCTGTCAGATCCCACACCACAGAGGTGCAGAGGATATATGTCTCACTCCGAAGAAGAAAAACAGTAAAAAAGTAAGAATGATACAACCAGCTACTCAGATATTGAATAATGTAGTCAAAAGACACAGGTAAGCTCAGAAGTATGCTGTTCTACATCCCGAGAAATTAAATAATTTTTTTAAAACTTTCTCAATTGTATCTGAGGGTTATTTGTTTTGAATTTTTATGTATATCCAGTTTGCCCATGGCCTGGATTGCCCTTCTTAGTAACAGTCAACAGCAGTTCATGAACCACTGAGCCCAGTGCTTGCATAAAGAGGGACAGAGGGCATTGTAATGCATATACCTGAAGTCCAGAATAAATACAGAATAATAAATTAACAGTAAATATCTGGAATCTTGGTTCTCAGGCCGTGCTGGAATATATGAGAGTGTAGTCATAATTAGGCACGGGAAATTATGTGAAACAAAAACATTTTCAGCATTACAGCAGATTTCTAATCTCTTTTAAAACTCGATAAAATTGTTTTTACTGTAATTTTCTGTACCATGCTTAATATAAAATTCACTAAGCACACCTGTTACCTCAGTGCAACACAAATCAATGGCATCTCCCAGTACCTTAGTCTTGCAATGAAACTCTACATTACTTTTCAAGAAAGATAGAATAAAAAAAAAAAATAGAAAGCAGATCCCAAACTGTAAGAAAAAAATAAACCAGACCATTCCATACAGCTATTTCAACTTTTCTCATGGATTTGTACTGACTGATAACACGCAGCTTCCAGGGACTGGCAAATGCTACTCTGGGCTCTCAGATCATTTAAAAATTCAGAGAAATTTGAAGCCCCAAAATATTTCATTGTCTGTCTGACCTAGACACAGAAAAAAGCCCAACATCTGGGCTGAGCCAAAACATTCAGGGAAAATGTACATTCTTCTCATCACTGAGACTGTACTAGATTAAGAGGCAGAGTCACGGTGTTGTCAACAGAAACATATCTATGTACATGAGAGTTCTGTGCTTGCTAATAGAGCTGACAGCATATCCCAGCAAACTTCCTGTGGTACCAGCACATTTGTCCGCCGCAGGACCGCAGTGTCACTGCCTGGCTCACCAATCACTTGTGTGACAATCTGCCTCAATTACAAGCCCTTATAAATAAATAACAACTCAATCTGACAACTCACTAGCTGATTGAGATGAAAAATATGTTGAGCTTTGTGAATATTTAATCTGAATTTCGAAGTATGACTCGTTACAACGATAAATATTTATAAAACACGCAAACCACTTTCCACACAATCTAGTTTATATTTAAAATATCTTTAAAATGTATCTGAATTCAATGAGTTGTACTTACAGTATATGAAAAGAAAATGGAATAAAGTTAACAGGTCCCACTGCAACTGAATTTTGCTGTTCCTGGCCGTGGGGAATGCCTTCTGGGTTTCTGAGGTAAAACAACAACCCTCCTTAGACAGTTAGGGAGCCCCCAGCAAATATTTTGCTTGAAGAACTGTTTTGCACAACCCTGTAACAAGGCTCTCAGCGGACCTTTGGTGAGCATTCACCACAGACTGCACCAGGAACCAGAGGGTGTAACAGGTTCCCATCACCCCCAATAGAAGCTTGGCTTTCTCTTTCTAACAGCAGTACTTGAAGAACAAAAATAAATCCTTTGAAATTATGCTTCAGGAATTAAAAGGTTACATGACTCCAGCTGATTCCAGCTAAGCACACAAAATATTTTTTTGACTCTGTGGTTGTTACATATGTACTATTTATACCTTGGAATTTGATAGTGTCTTTGTATGGGGAGAATTAATTCACTTTAGCTCTAAGCTATCAAGAACTGAATATCACAAGAGAAAATACTTGAAATCTCCTAATCCCTAAGAGGAGTTATAGTAGAAAGTATTGGATCAACTTCATTTCTAAAGGGTCAATACCACTTAGAACAAGGACAAGTGGTACAGCCTAATCAATGTTTGAAGCCCCTCATGTAATTAATGATTTCAAGTACTGCTTTCTGTGGTTTTTTCTTGTTAGTTTTTATGAACTTCGTTAACATTATTTTCTGTTTTGCATTTAAATGATATTTTTAATCACTATTTTCTTAAGTACAACTTCTTTTGACTGAATCTTTCTTAACAGCAACATCTGTATTCTATAAACAGAAATCTGACCATGCATTGCAAATAGAAAGTGCATTGAAGAGCCTGTCCAAATCCAGGCAAAAAGAAAAAAATTAGAAATAAACAGAAAATAGAGCTGGAAGGAACCTTGAGAGGTCACCTCATCCTTTCCCTCTGCCCCAAGGCAGAATCAGTTATACCTAAAACATTCCTGACAGATATTTGTCTAACCTGTTTTTCAGAATATTCTGTGACGGAGATCTCATATACTCCCCAAACAGCTTTTCCTAATGCTTAACCCTCCTTTTAGTAGGAAACTCTTCTGTTTTGTTCCCTGTCTTTGCTTTCTTTCTATATTACCTAATTTAAATCTTCATTGCTATAATTGCAGCTTATTATTTTCTGTCCTGTCCACCATGGATATGAGGCAGAGATAATTCCCTTGCTCCGTGCAGCAGAGTTTTGCCTGTTTGAAAAGTGTTAAAATAAAGGAGGAGTTAAGAACACTAAAAAAAGCCTCCAGTATAATAAGTGACCAGTAGGGGAAAAAATGGATACAAATGTGGAATGCATTGGAAGGGAGCCCAAACAGGCAAGCAAGACATAATGATCTGATAATTTGGCTAGGCAGAAGTGAACTTGAATAAAAATTGCCCATATGTGGCTCATATTGAATACTCACAAAAGATATGCATGATTTCTGGCATGCTGCATTACAAGCTATTTAGTTTAGCAGTAATTAGCTGTAAACACTGGTTCAAAACTTTAAAGGATGAGGTTTGTCCTGGAGTTTCTTTTGGAATGTTTCAGTGTTTAGACAACTAGGAAGAAAAATATTCCTCAATTTCTAAGAATTATAGAAATCAAAAACAAGTAAAGCTAAAAATGTATGAGCTTGAGGCAAAAGGTCGAAATTAAAGTGTCTCTAAATTCTAAAGAAAGGTAGGTCAGCGAGTTGAAATTCAGTCAAATAATAGCTGCAGAGAAGGAGTACTAAAAATAAAATGCTGTTCTGCAAAGGTTGATTTGATTGCTTCCTAAGGACAATAATAAATAATAAAAAATTTCAGAAAAATACTCACAAACCAATAGCTTCTCCAATAGCAGAAAAACAAATGCATAGTAAAAACCCTGAAGTATGAGAGATACAAAAGGATTTCAGAGACTTTTCAAAGTTCTACTGCAAGCATGAGATTCAAGATTACATTTACCACACTGCAAATAGCTAGAAGTTGGGCTCAATTGGTCTTCAAGAAATTCAAGCTTTTGAGCAGAACTGCAGTATGTAAAGCCCAAGAGATAATTTCAGAACGTAGAAATGGAAACTATGAAAAACAGTCTATGTTATTTTGTGCTAGTGCAGATAAATTAGCAGGAAACTGTGAGAATAAAACTCATCAAATCCTTAAAGCTCTTTCTTTGACAAAGTCATTTTATCATCTTAAAAAATGAAAATACTCCCCTCTGCCATGAATTCTTTGTAAAAACACTTTCTTAATTGCTTTCTTTACTGATAATTTTTCTACATTTAATTGTTGCCAATTAAAAACATGTTCTGTCTTCTTGCAAGGTGAATAAAAATTAAATATTCATTTAAATAATCTCCATGCTTATGCTCAATAATCCAAATCTAAAATATTATTAATGTGTTAAATTATTAAACATAAATTACAAGGTTAAAGCTTTCAACTTACAGAAGTCTCCAGGGTAAGTCATGGCATGGTCTGTTAATTCATTTTTACAAACACAATCTAAAATTGCGGTGACTGAATGTATACACATGCAAAGTATTTATATGAGAAAAGACCTTGAGCCCATTTTACAATTTTTTTTTTCTTTTCTTGGACCTAAATTTCATTCAATAATGATAAATTCCTATCAGCAACCTTCCCTTGCCATAACAGAGTGGTGTTTGATGTTTTTAATCTTCACTGCATTCTCTTTATTCTCCACTAGTTCCATATGAGAGGATTTAGAATAAGAATTTGGATGGATCCAGCCTGCAGTATCCTGTGGTTCCTGTGTACAGGATCCAGCTGAGTCTTCTGGAAAGGAAAAGAGGCCTCTCTGCCTCCCTGTGTGTCTCTACAGAAGGCTGTGCAGAGACCTTGATTATTCTGCCTTCCTGTAGATACAATGAATTTTCACTGAAAATATGCCACTTTTCTGGTGCACGTGGGGAAGTTCATGCTTCAGTGGGTCACGTTAGCATCTTCCCTGTAATAGAGCTGGCCAGATACTAGCAAAACATATATATTATATATTTTAATTTGCAGCAAACAGAGCTTTCAGAGTCCTGGATGCTTTTAAGCCAGCTGATTTAACCAATCATAAAGTCTAAAGACCAGATACGGAATCAGTCACTATGAGAAGCAAATGCAACAAATGAAATATTAATTTGACTAATTCTGGTGTGTATTTTCCTCTCCAGTCTGCATGGTAATAAAATTTACAAATACGTATCAAGGCAAGAACAAACATAAAAAGTATTGATTTATGTGATGCCACTGAGCACAAAAGCACTACAGAGTATAGTGAGTATAAAATACAGACAGAGATGAAAGAGCTATTACAATAAGCAAACTGATAGCAAAGGACAAGCAGGAAAAACACTGCTTTTCCATCATGTCTTAATGGGATGATTGCATTCACTAGCTTTTCCAAATACTGATTTTCACTTACTATAAGCCTTGGGGATATTCATCAAAAGATGTTTCCAGTAATTAGAACTTTGTGAAGAATTAAAACATTGACAGTACTGAGCAGCAATGAAAACAAAATTCTAAGGTTGATTCATGAATGTTCACAAGCTGAAATATGAACTTGAGCAAGCAGTCAGCTCCTTGGCAATGTCTCAACACACGCTACTTCAATGAATCATTGCATTTGAACATGTAGGTGTATTTCTCTTAAGCAAATGTTCAAAAAGATTCCTGCTTAATTTATGATTTGAATATATTTTTCCATCCAAATATTCAAGTTTCAAGATCTATCCTGGTAAAATTCTTGTATCCACATACATTAAATGATAGAAAGGACTGAGCTAAATAGGAAAAGTAAGTCTCTTGGTATTAAAGTAGCAAAATTGGAGAAATACTACAAAACCAAACCTATTCTGTTCATAAAATTCAGAGACTTCACCAGCACTAAGAAATAAATTAATTTCTCATCATCTACTCACAACCCTTTCTTTTCTTGCATCATCCATATAAACGTGCTGGTGAAGGGAAAAAAAAGTCATTAAACAGTCTGTCTGGTTACCTGGGTCAAGCCATTACAAGTTTTATGGTGTGAGCTTTAGTATCAATGACTGTTTTCTATTTCTATTTCCTTTTCCCTTGATTCCTTTCTCTGATTTGTCTTGACCTGAGTCATTTTGTTGGCTTGTCTGAGGGCACCCGGGAGGTCGCACTCCGAGGTGTTTCATTCTGCAGAGCCGAGTGCTGGGCAGCCCTGCCGCCCACAGCAACCTGCAAACAGGTTCTGACAGGAATGGACTTACACGAGAATATGGGAAAATTGGTATTGCTGCAGCATTTCCTAGGCATAGTTAGCTATCTGCCATATAAATTGTTCTTAGGTTTTGTGTGCAAAAATAAAATAATATAAATATAAGTTTTCTGAGCATCCTGTTCTCAGTGTCCTTCTCAGCATGTAGCTGATCTCCCTGGAAAAGTCAGAGCAGAGAAGTGCTTGAGGTAGAAACGGGGTGAGGTGGGGATTGGAAAGGGGAAGACACTGAGTGCTCAGTCTTGTCCTTTTCAAGCGCAGGGGTCTCTGGAAGAAGAGCTCCTGTTTAGAGGGGTTATTCAATAGTCAGTCCTGCACAGGTTGGTATTTGGTCATTTTTAGCCCTTCCTGGCAAGTCACCAGTGCTCTTGTTTGAATCTGGGTGCAACGAGCTGCTGAATGTTCTGCGTTTTAGGCCAGAGCCTGATCAGATTGTCATCTGTCACTTTTGCTGGCTTGTCTTGAGGCTATGGGTGAGGGTGTTAGGGGATGTCTTCAGGCAGAACAGGGACCACTGACACATTAAGGGGAGTTTGGAAAAGGTATAAATTAGTCTGGGAGGTGAAGTGGACGGTAGGTCCCCAAGAGGGATCATGATCGGATGCTTTCTGATCCTCCTTAATTTTGCACATGAGGTGTCCAGGCCATGATGCTCAAAATATTTAAGAACAGAGTCCCAGGAAGGTGTCAGAAAGCCTTGCAAAGGCAGCAGAGCTACCCACAAGAAATCTCAGGCTGTAGCTTCCAGGTGTTAGCAAACTGGGTAGCACAGCCAGGGATAAGATCAGAGAAATCTCTAATGAAGATGTCTCTCCTAAAGCGCAAACATACTGTCTTTAACCTTTTCCGTTCTATTTCATATGGCACCTCTACCTTTGCAGGTGAAAAATACACACTGCCAAATCAATAACTGGGAGAGAAAAAAAGGGGAAAGGCCTTGGTAATGGCAGCTACCAGAAGTAACAAGCTGCTAAGGCTGTCCGTATCTCATTCACTAGCTTGTTGTAGATCAGAATTTCAGCAGCTTTGTTCAGCAGTTTGTGCTTCATGCCAGCTAAATGACACAGACTGTAGATTTCCGGCTCTTCACAAGATTGATGGGCTTTAAACTTGAGGTGAAACACGTTCTAACAGGGTGCTTATGTCAAAAAGTACCCTGTAACTTTTATTTTGAGCAGTATTAATCCTACAGGCTGTTACGTGCTCACTCCTTCATCCCTGCAATGAAGATAACCTGCCTCTCTTTTGGCACTTGGATTAGATCTTCCTGGTGTTTATAAAAGACAACAGAGGTCTGTTTAGGACCCTCTGGACAGCCCAGCAACATTAACAATAGTCTATCTTTATTTCAGTGCTTTTAGAAGCTTATGGTTTGGGGTCAGCTGAGGCAAATTGGCAGAGTCTAACCAATTCTCAGTTGGCATAATTTCTACCTTGGCAACATTTGTTAAAAAGAAGGGCTCAAACAAAGAAACTCTTATATTTACTTAAATTGCTTTAGATTCTTATTGTAATTAAAAATGACTGACAATCTGGAGGGACAAGCTGCCCTGACTTAAACATTCCTCTTTAATACAAAGCTGCTAGAGATATACTTGTTATGAATCTGTTCTCATAAATTGCACTTACTAATTTATGTGCTGATGTGTTTTGTAGCTTGGAAGTCATGACTGCTTCAGCACTATCGTGTGATGAACAGGAAATAAATGTTTTGCTTTATGCTGATGGATTCTGAGAGTTGGAGCCGGACAGATTTAAATCAATTTGTGATAATGACATTGTATACCAACACATGATCTGGAGTACACATAAATATAGAAGAGAAACAATTAAGGACCAGCTGGGGATACAGACACAAAGAATTCTGAAGTAGTAGGCTTTTAAGCCATCAAAACTGCAGGATTAGTGGGTTAGAGATTAATATGTATCCTTGTGGACTATATATGAACTCTTGGGATCAATTTCTATTCCAAATATCTTACATCCTTTCTAAAAATATATAAACTTATACTCCAAACTTCACACATGTGTACACTGATGAGGGCACAAGGGAGCCTTCCTTCTTCAGGTAAAAGCTAGTGACAACCTAAGAAGGTTTTGAGCTGATATTTTCATGCTGAACTTCAAAACAAAGCAGAAATGGGATTCATAAAACGACCAGCACTGAGCTCAGTCTCTGTGCTAAGTCACAAACCAGCTAAGCAAACAGTAAGAGAGGACAACTGCACCCAAGAGAACGCGAGTTCTTTGTGCATAGATGTTTCTGTGACTCTCTTTGTTGTGAGGTTTCATAAAGTTTGGCAACTTTACTATATAAAAATAAGTTTATAATATTAAAAAGGTAAAAAAAATATTGAATACTAGTAGTCATTTTGAGGAATTGGAAGTTCCTTTTTTAGGGTCCTATATATTGTCTGCCCTTCAGCACCAAGGACCCAGGCCCTAGAAATCTGTTTAACAGATAGTCAGGTTTCTTGGGAAATGTATTCTGTGATGTCTCCAGATAATCCAGTCTGCAGCAGATTTTTCTTGCTTATATCATCTGTGCTTGCTCCTTCAGGGGGCCATAAAACTTGTTTAGAACAATCTAATTCTACTCAGAGATACTCAGCCTGCCCTCTGGAGGCCCCCAGCTTCTCTGGGGGCAGTGGTAGGAAGGGGAGTTTCTAGGGCTTCACTTGTGGCTGGACACATCAGATTTTGGGAGATCTCAGTTGCAAGACAAACAGCACTAGGCCTGGATTGTTGGCTGCAGCACAATCTTTGCTTCTCAGTAATTTCCTGTTCCAGGGGGGTTCTGTGTGCACTCTTGTGGCATACCTGAAGCACACTCGAATGCCCAAGGTGAATATACTCTCCGAGGCAAGGAAAGACAGAAATAATTTTGTGATTTCTGGAGCTGATGCACTTCCTTTACTGCAAATGGGGAAGTTGTTCTTTGTTCTCTGGTCAGGTGAAATTCGTTTATAGGCAAGGCCCCATGGGAGTGGCATCCAGTCTGAATCAAGGTTGCCATTCTCTAGTACCCTTTTAGCTCTCCTGTTTCCCTCCTGCACCCACTGCAGGCTTCTCACTTTAATTCCAGGCTGTGAAATCTGGCCATCCTTTTGCCACATGCCTAGTAATTACTGTGGGTGAAGGTTTATTACTGGGTGCATACTGTTTCATATTCCAAGATTTCTAGCACTTTTTCGACATAGAATTGGAAAATAATTTTTTAACATTTTACATAGACTTGTCTGCTGTGTAATCAGCATCTAAATTAGACCAAATTAATCTGGGCCAGAATGTGATCTCCAATATTCGTCTACAAGCCTGGAGCAGGTTTTTGGATTACAAAAAATTATATTCTGTGTTTAAATGAAACACAGAATCTGGCCCTTCATGGTCTACCAAACTGATGCAATTAAACTACATCTTCTCTACCTGCTTACATATATTTACATTTAAGGATATCAGCAGAAAATACCATCAATGGATACATTCTGGCTGATTCCTAAAAGCATGCAGTAATATAAAATATTTATTTTAGAGAGTGAGATGCTTAATTGTACTCAGACACCTCTGGAATCCACTCTCATTCATTTCTATACGAAAAGCAAACAGACAAAAGTCTGGCTGACAGCTTGCCAACACGCTAATTAACTTTCAGCTGCAGCATTCCCAGTCAGCCTTCGCTCACAACCTACACACCCTGCCAGGAAGCACAACAACAAAATTCAACTTCAAAATATAGAACTGGACAGAACAGAGAGAGTGGCTTCACAAGATATGAAAATGTTCTGCATGCAAACATAGGTTATACCTTTTTAGTATTTATTTAGGGTAGACCTGCATGTAATTCACTCACGGCTCAATAACTCAAATTTTATTATTATTCCTCTTTAATTCAGGGAATTCAAAGATCTGTTCTTCATCCACATACATAAGTCTCCTCTTTATTGTTTTACTGCTGCATATATTTCCAAATGCATGCTTTTTGCAGTGGAATACAGTACAGGTGGGAACCTTCAGTTTCCAGCATTTTAGAGACAAAAACTCATGGTTGAGAAACACTTACAGACCCCCTTCACTTTCTAGTGCTTGCTCAAGTGACATCGATGTTTGCTCTGTCTTTTATGTTTTGCAGGATGTTCAAACTTTCCTCTAGCATAAGACACAAAATGTGTGCTTATGGGAAAAATAAGATTCTTAATGTAAATAACAAATTTAATTCATATTTGTCCTCCTTTATCTTTAACCAAAATTAGCCCCCTCCCACCCCCACATCTGTTCTGCTTCTGGTCTCTTCCCCCCTCCCATCTGCTCCCACTCTCTCTTCCCTCCTCCCCCATCTGCTTGAACATCACTAACCCTCCAGGGATCCCTTTTCCTCTCTTTGACTCCCTGCCTGTCTCCCAGCTGGGCTTGCCTCTGCTATCTGAAATCAAAATTATAAAAACAAGTGTTTATGATGGAGAAAGCAACACACATACTATTGTTAGTGAACTTCTGCAAATTCCTCTCCTTGTGCTCCACAGAGAAAGTAGAAAACACCTCCTTGACTTCTGAACACGATAATATCACACCACATCTGAGTGTTCTCGGAGGGCTCTGGCCCTTTTAATGGATGCAGTTGAGTTACTGATTAGACAAGCACCCCAAATGTTTTGCTTGCAGTGGGAAGCTTTATTCTTTTGCCTCATTACCATGTCCATCGTGAATAGTGCCAAATAACAAAAGCAGCTCTTAGGTTCTGGGTCAGACACTGTTTTCAGTTCCCATCACTTCTGGGAGTTGCAAACACGTTTGAACTGGCTTTGATGGCTGCAGGTCCAGGCGATGATGAAACTGCAGTTGACATCCAGTTGCAAAGGTCTTTGAAAACACCGTGTTTTCCACACTATCCATTTTACGTGGGTCCTTTGGTTGCCCTGCGGTTACACTGCCTTGAAAGTGGCACATCAGAGCAGAGTGTGGTTCTCTGACTATCACAGAATAATTTTCAATTATTTTGCTGTTATTGTCTTTCCCTATACATGGCATAATCGCTGTGGCCCACGCCTCAATTGTTCAGCAGTAGCTAAGGGAAATTTGGCAAAGCACTGTGGCATTTTTGAAGTATTCTTCCATGGAGCAAATTTCGGTGATAAAATTTCAGGAAACATTTTTTGGTGTTATGTAGCTTAAAGCAATATTTTATTTTGACCAGATTTTCCATGGATGCACAAATTTGCTGTAAGCCTTAGGAACCCTTTTTGAGGAGTTACAGTACTGTATTGCAGAAATCAACCTTGAACTGCTTTGCCTGGAGACCTGTCAGTTTTATTTAAAATTAAAACAAAAATATATGTATTGTTAGGGTTGTCTAGCTCCACAGTTACTGCCTTTCCTCCCAACCCAATGTTAGGTCAGTGGAAATATTTTTCAAAAGCATGCAGAATTGAACAAATTGGCACTGAATGTATATGAACCAAAAAAAAAATATAAAGAACTGAGAAAATTTGTCATAATACTGTCACCTATTTTAAAGCAACTTTTTAGTTTGAATATTAAAAACATTTAAAAATCTCATTACAATACCTTTCTGTGTCACTTTATTGATAGTCTAATTTTTTGACGGTAGATGATTTATCTCATAAATTTTGTGATCATCAACTACATTTCTGGCTAGTAGGGCTTTAAAAATTGAATATGAAAGAAGAAAAAATCTGTAGTTTTTTAATACATTTTCCCATGTTTCACTGTTGCTATTTTTCCAAGGAAATGTTATGATGTACCCTAGTAGAAAAGTAAACGAGAATAACTTTCCTGGGGAAAAGATTGTTCTATTAAGCCCATGAGGACTTTAGTGAAATCAATTTTGCCTCCTCAAGGAACATATGCTAAACATATGGCATGAGGAAAATATATTTTAGTAAAAAATAGAATGATTTTTGCTTTTATAAAATTGAAATAATTTTCTGTGAATTATTAAAAAAAGAAAAACAAACACCAAAAACCAAACACCAAAAACCCAAACAAAACTTTGCTTAGAAACCATTCCATGAGCAATTATTCTTCAGCTTCTTATTTCCCTAGCAAGGGCAAGGAATATACAGTCTCTGCAGGCTTAACAAGGTTTATGTATTTTTCTTGTATTAGAGAACAGGATTATGGAGACGACAGCATCCACAATGTTTTCAACTTTTATGATAAATTCAACTACATATTTTGTCACGTGGATTTGCAATCCTTTTATGAATAGCTGAAGTGACTTCTTATGTAAAGTGATTGGGAAAGAGGAAAAAAAAACCCAAACACTATTGAACATTAAATATTAAAATCACTCCTCTAATATTTTATATGTTAAGAATCCTGCAGCAATTTAAAACATTTAATGAATGTTTACATCTTATCTGAGAGGTGGTGTTTATTTTGCCCATTTTCTATGTGCGGTATAATGATATGCTGATTGAGTCCCACAGGAAGTGTTCCATAGCTCATTTCATCAGATTGGGCCTGAAAGGATATAAGTGATTGCCCAGAAAATCTGCAACAGAATAGGAAATGGGTCCCAGATTACACAATTATTACTCCTGTACTTTTAAATAAGGCTAGTCTCCCAACAGAGGCCCCAAACTGAAACTGCTACAGGATTTATTCTGAAGTTGAATACCACTAAGATAAAATAGCATAAGGTGAATTTTCAGAATAGAATTCCATCAAACCTCCAAAGAGAAATTTAAAAATGAGTTTAAGGAATTATTTTGCTTTTTGGCTTGGATAAGGAGCCTAGTAGTGTTAAGCCAAATAAATATATGCAATTTTAAAAAAAGCAAATGGAAGAAAAAAAGAAAAAAAGGAAAAAGAAAGTTACTATATAAAGCCCTAATGACTAAAGTGTTCTGTATGGAATTTTTTTTTTTTACTATTTAACTTTCGTTATGTGTTTTGTTTGAAGAAACAAAACCACAGTATTTCCAAGGATAAAAAAAGCTAAAGACAATAATCTAAATACAATCCAATGTGACTGTAAAGTTTTCTCAGCCTGACTTCTACTCCAGGTTGTTGGTAGATTTTATTTCTATATAATTTGCAGCATGTTATTAGGATTCTAAAGCCTTAGAGAGGACATCAGAAGCCTTCGATTTTGGGGTTCTTTATTGAATAGAGCTCAGTATTTTGCACAGCTGAATGACAGCATCCCTTTTGTTATCACTAGGAAAAGGTCACACTATAGTCATTTGAAAATGTTCTCTACTTTAATGTGTTTAAGTATCCGTTCTGGTGCTGTCTGATTTGCTGGAATTTTCATTGCATATTTTTCTAGAAAAAACATTTCTACATAATTTAAGAAGTAGAATTGAGGGTGGGAAGGAGGGGGTTTGCCATTAACCATAAGCAAACTTGGTCCTTATCTCTAGAATTTCAGACAATGAACATTAAATGTTGATTTGTAGCTCAGTGTCTTGTCACAGGATATCAGTTTGACATGTAGAGAAAAGATCCATCAATTTTAATAAAGTCTTGCCTCTGCCTTGAGTTAAACAACCCATAGAATTCTCTGTAGGAGAAAGAGGTAATGATGCTCAATAATTACTATTTTAGAACAATATATAAATGTTACCATACTCAGTTTTTTACCTCTTGGTGCAAGAAAGCCAAGTCTGTGCAGCAGATAAATGGGTGAGTAGAAGTCACTTACTTGTATAACTTGATATATCTTTAGGCTATTTACCAACAACAATATTATCATTGAGGCAGAGAGCTGAGTAGAGGTTCAAAATCGAGTTGGGAATATAGGCAAGTGTTTTTGTTCCAGTATGATATCAATTCATGCAAAGTGAAGCAATGCTATTGACAACTGCTTAGATGTACGTAAATGTAAGAAAACCTAAGCTAAATTTAACCACATCAAAGAAAAGAGATGCCTGACATCTATAAGGACATTCCTGGATTTGGTTATAAGATTTTTGTTTTTAAACTCTGTCATATTAGAGATGCTACACAGTCAAATCAGAAACTGGCCATTACATAATTCACAACTGCTTTGCCACAAAACTACTCATCAAAGCTTCTTACCAGTGAAATGAATAAAATGATGTGTTTCCTTTAAAGAGCTGGAATACTCGCTGGTTTTGTACAGGGCAGGATGACTTTGATCCCTGTTCCACCTCACAGCACACTGGTACAAAGATATTTAAATATACTTGGACTAGGTCCCTTCCAGCTGCAATATTCTATTCTGGTTTTTTTTAAGTAGACACTTAAACAGACTTCTTGAAGAGAGCAGATACCTGCAAGATGTAAGATGTTGCAGGAGACTACCAAATTAAAACTTTACACCAGTGAATTTTACTGTTTTCTGTTTCTTCAAGGATTATGTTCTTGACTAGGGCATAATTGTCTGAAGAGGACACATTTTTTTTCCAATGTACCTTTCTTGATTAAAAAAAAAAATCAATATCCTGGATTATTTTTTTAATTCGAGTACCTTAATGTTTTCCTGATGTATTGGAGAATCAGAAAAATTATGAAATGAACTGTGATTTAGGTCCATGACTTAGCTTTTTAAAATCAGATAGATCAAAAGTTCAGGAATTGTATACAGATAATATACATTCTTTCTGAATAAATAAAATTCAAGGAAACTGCTCATTTACACTCCAGAACTTGAGACAAAGTTTGAGTAAATTATTCAGCGTGAATTATTTGTTCAGCTCTCTTCATTATACCTTTGGTTTGCTTGATTACCACTAAACAGACTTTGCCAGAATAATATATTTTCAGGGACTGAATCAGGAGTATGAAGGTGACCTTATCTTACATCATCCAAATTAGGATGCTTTGAATTATCAATTCTAAATCCTCTATCTCTTTCCAAAGATCATATGCTACTTTTATTTAATCAGGAAAAAAAAAAAGCTTCAGTTCTTTTTTACCTTGTTAATATATCACATATAGAAATGCCAGCAGTCAGCAATCATAAGAATCCATAAAATATCAGATCAATGAGCACAAGTAATAGTTGAGGAAAATATCTTTCAAAAAGAAACTTCAGTTTTAGCTTTCAGTTAAAGTAAAAAATTTCCTAATATTATGAAACAAAAATCCTTTGAAGTTCTTAATTTTCTGAGTGTAAGGTAAAGATTTCTATTAATATTTTCAAATTCTAAATATAATCAACTTTTCATGTTTAGCTAAAAGTACATATTAGTTGGCTCTGAAAAAAGAGGTATAAGACTGTTTTGAAAGCTATTATGGGATTTGACTTTACACCACCACTATTTCTCTTTTTTTAAAGGATAATTTCTTCATCTAGAAAAAATCTTATTGCAATTTAGAAACTTATTGTGAATTTTAAAAGAGAACTGGAAGTGGGACAGTATAAAAAGAGAGCCTGCAGTATCTAGCTCCAATTTCATTTAACTTGTTGCCTTTTAAATCTGAGATAGTCCAGACTTGCTTGGTGGACTTCTTTAGGCTGACAGGGTTTGAGTTCAGCCAAATATTAAAAAAATTTTAAAAATTAAAAAAAAAAAAACCAACAAAAACTGTTTGGTGTTTGTCCTAAAATGTCCTTCCTCTGTGTGTGTAATACAACAGGAGAAAACAATGTTAGACAGTGACTCTAAATGGGGATCAAAAAATACTGCTTTTTAATACTTTTCTTTTTGAAGATAGATGCATTTACGTCAATTCCTCAGAGTCAGCCTGCAGAAATGGAGCGTCTAGGATTTAGTAAGACACAAAAATGCTGTCTGATGCAGGTCTACAATACCTTATGAAAGAGAAAGGAAACAAGCCATCAATTCTGAATTATACAGGCCCTTCTAAACATCTAATGATTGAGGAAGACTTAGATTAAACAACCTATAAAAGAAAGAACAACATGGAAAAAAAATTTTTGTCAAGGTTCCAAGTCTTTATGCCCATTAGTTTTTATATAGCTAAATGAATATAATAGGAGGCTGTCATTTGACTTAGTGGCTTGATTTCTGCTTAGAGATGGTAATATTTAGTATTATTAAAAGCAATAGTAACAGACAAGTACTTGGTTAGTAGTTGAATAAATATGCATATTAACTGTAGTCTCTACTGCTTAGAGTTTGCTTCTGGTCACTGTTGATCCTCTGACTGGTGATATAAATGTATCAAACAGGACACAGCACCAGCTGGAGGAAGTGCACCGGAGAAGGCAGCATCCTGAGCTAAACCAGGCACAGAACGGGACTCCCCTTTCTTAGATGAAGAAACCACCACCTGAAAAAGATAAGTTGAAGGATTAGTAAAATAAGTGTGTTTGCTTAACTGCTTTGGCAGGTGCTGGCAATCAGCTTTAACTTAATCATGGCTGTTTCCTGAGGGCTGCTGAAGTTGGTCTGCTCCTTGTGGACTCTGGAGCTGGTGAAGACTGACTGAGCTGCTGTGTGTGGGCTGGCTGTGATCCTGCTTGCTGCTCTGGGCAATGCTGGCTGCACACTATCCCTGCCACTAATCTGGGGATGTTCTGTGTCTCCTTAGTAATCAAGGAGAGATGTACATGCATTTGTGTGCCTCAGGTGTGTACTGTACAAGAATGTGTTCACTTTGTTTGCTGAGAGTGCTTGAGTTGCTTAAAAGTATATATATTCATTTTCTGCCTCTAGTTTTGGGTTGGAGTTTTTTGCTTTGGGTTTTTTAGTGTTTTTTGGTTTTTTGTTTTGTTTCTTTTTTGTTTCTTTTTTTTTGTTTTTT